>JAJJMC010019063.1:11403728-11464391 GCA_023531435.1 Papaver californicum
TAAGTAGTAAAACATTAATTTTAGTAACATACATTTTTTTTTTTTTTTATTTCCCAACAGTTCACTCCATTGCAGATACAACTGTCTGAACGAAATACTGTGTTATTTCTCAGAGAAAAAATGCTAATCATTATAGGTTGGTTATCTGTAAGCATGGTTTGATAAATCATACTAGATAACTGCCAAAACATCATGGAGTGGGACAGACGAAAACGTACGCTGATCCTAGGACAGAACATGGATCATATGGTTATCTGCGGCGAGGGCCGTTGTCTTAGAAAGATAAGTGTTTGTAGCTTTGTATTTTGTGAAAGGATTATTGTCCCACATTGCTAATATCCCCGTAGTAAACTTAAAATATACTATCTTTGTTTCAACAAAAGTGATAGTAACACTTTTCTAGAAATGGAGGGAGTAATATAGAAGGATCACTCCACTCATTTGCAACTTGATTTTGAGTTGGATGCCCGTAAACTTTTAACATGATATCAGAGTTAGGCCCAAGCCTGTACATGGGATGTAGGCCGAATAACTGGTCACCTGTACACCTGTGACCGAATGACTGGTCACCCGTATGTAGGTCCACGTGTTAGGCCGAATGACTAGCCTTACACGTGAGGGGGCGTGTGAAGGGATTATTGTCCCACATTGTTAATATCCCGGTAATAAATTTAAAATATAATATGGAAGGGCCACTCCACTCATTGCCAATTGGTTTTGAGTTGGATGCCCACAGACTTTAACATGGTATCAAAGCTAGGCCCAGGCCTGTACGTGGGGTGTAGGCCGAATTACTGGTTATCCGTGACCGAATGACTGGTCACATGTACACCTGTGACCGAATGATTGGTCACTTGTACATAGATCCACGTGTTAGGACGAATGACTGGCCTTACACGTGAGGGGGCGTGTGAAAGAATTATTGTCTCGCATTGCTAATATCCATGTAATTAACTTAAAATATAATATGGAAGGCTCACTCCACTCATTGCCAATTGGTTTTGAGTTGGATGCCCGCAGACTTTAACATGCCGAATGACTAGCCTTACATGTGAGGGGGCGTGTGAAAGGATTATTGTCCCCACATTGCTAATATCCCTGTAATAAACTTAAAATATAATATGGAAGGGTCACTCCACTCATTGCCAATTGGTTTTGAATTGGATGTCTGCAGACTTTAACATGGTATCAGAGTTAGGCCCATGCCTTACGTGGGGTGTAGGCCGAATTACTGGCTATCCGTGACCGAATGACTGGTCACATGTACACCTGTGACAGAATGACCGGTCACTCGTATATAGGTCCACGTGTTAGGCCGAATGACTGACCTTACACGTGAGGGGCGTGTGAAAGGATTATTGTCCACACTCGTATATTTTAATCCACGTAATTAAAATATAATATGGAAGGACCACTCCACTCATTACAAATTGGTTTTGAGTTGGATGTCCGCAGACTTTAACAATTTCAACAAGTGGTGGGACTTTGATTTGGAGAATATCCAACAATACTTTTCATACAATGAATAATGGATCCGGAGTCTAAAAATAATAATGCTTTTGAATAGACATGGATGATCAAATGAAATAAAGCAGCTCGATATGATCCCATACCTAAAGCTAACATAATATAACCAGTTCTTCAGTCCATTAATAATTCCAATAATGAAACTGTAATTTTATTCAGAGTATTAAAGAATTTGTTTATTAGTTCAGTAACCTTTGCATGGATAAAAACTGAACAAAACTCAAAATTGTCTATGTTATTGAGATGCATCTAAACAGTACTTACAGTTGTTATGTTGAGATTCCACCGGGTCCCCTATGGTTGCTGACAACAACATTCCAGACACTTTTTGCAATTTCGAAGACTAGATGCTTTATATACTACAACAACACTACGGAGCAAGCCACTCTCAGAATTATTTTGCACCTTGCAACTTGACTGCTGCTACTACATGGTTCGCTGATACAAGAACTAATGAATTGAGGGCAGCTATGGATACTACTATCAAGTAGAAAAACCCAAAGTCGTATTGCCATACTGGCATTCATAGTAAAATGTTTTCTTGATGCCTTGACTACCAGAAGAATTTGCTATCAATGTATTAGTAAAAAGATACTTCAAGAATGGTCAAAGAACATCAATTCCATAGACTAAACAAACTTTTTTTATAGTATCTGGATGTTGTATCAAAGAAATTTCAACTGACAAAATCCAAAGAAACACATTAGCTTCCATAATCAACAAAGGAAACCAAAACCAAAACTGAAAATGAAAATGAAGGGATGAGATCGTTATAGATCACTTTCTATCAATCTATGTACCTGTTTCTTCCTCAACAGGGTTATTCTTCAACACACACTACGTCGAGCAATTTCATAGATTCTTCATTCATCTCGACATTCTCCATCTTTAATCGGAGATTGACTAGCCTTACCGGCAGCTACATATGTCAGTATCAGTGACTCGAAGGCCTCCCCCGCCTCTGCTTCTAACTCATCCCCTCAGCCTTCAATAAACGCTTCTGCACCCTCAACATCTCGCTCCTGCTCGAAATGCGACATCAGAATCTGAAGCACCTCTTTTATGGGAGTCCACTTGCTTCCATCCCCTCTGCCCTGTTGAATTCCTTAATAGGTTATCCCTTAATAGCAATAAGGTGTATAATTAGTAGGTGTTCCAAGATTTGAGCATGCTTACCACGTGACAGAGCAGCTAGAAGCCTTTTTATTTTTGCCCTCTCTCAAAACCAATTCTCACAGACAAGTCCCTTTGTCTTATTTTTTCTACTCAAGTCTCTCAACCAAAGGAGAATTTTTGATTTCCAAATGAAATTCGAGCTCAACCCCAATTCTTCTGTATTCGGTTGAATTTAACCTATACAAGGTAGGGGGTTCTTTTTCTTTACTTGTGTTCTCTCATTTTTGTTGTTGATGTTACCGTTACTTAAATCTTCCGATAATGTACAATACCTTCTGAATGATAACCATTCATGCAATTCGGTAAATGATTTTTGAGATGTTTCAATAACCATGAATTTAACAAATTTTGTTCAAAAACTTTCTTTAAATGATTCCTGATTTTGACGACTTTGTAGAATCACAAACTTGGTATAGATCTTTTATGGTCTCTGTGTTCCATCTTTGCATATTGCACTGTGATTAATTTCGAATGTTACAAAGGATTTTTTGAAAAGAATAAAAATGCTATGCAGCTTTTAAGTTTGATTTTCATCATAAATCAAGTTCTGTACAAAATTCTTAAACTAAACTTTTAACTGTTCGTGAAAATGTCCCGACGAGATACCTATTTGAAAACTCCATAGGTAGCTAGAATTCTCTTGGTTATTTGGAAAACATAGTCAGGTGTTTTTGATGCTTGCCCTAAATTAGTTCTGTTCATGCTTTTTGTGTGTCAATGCTTTGTTGATTTCTTAAGTCCCAACAAGATAAGGAATTTGAGAGTTTATTATGAAACTTCGAATTTTCTTTTTGATTTTCCGACATTGCCGAGAGAGACATGAGCCTAGCTTTATTTTGAAGAGAGTCCATTCCTCCACAGTATTTTGCTTTGATGGCCATGTTGCCATATCTCCACTTTGGTTTAACAGTAGAATCACTTGCTGCCTACTTCTCAATATAATATTCTTGTGTTTTGAAAAGAATTCTTAAGCTTGGTTACACAGTAAGCTTTGGTTTGACAAATCAGTGTTGTACTTTATTTAATATCAAAAAGGTGTTTGAGTAACATGGGATTGGACTTCTTGTATTTATACGGTTTCTTATAGCTTTTGTATTTATACTGTTTTTTTAGCTTGATACCTCTCGGCATTATATTGAATTTATGAATGGAAATCTTTTCAGGTTCGTGAAAAGCTAGTTGAATACTTTGAGTTCTTGTCATAATTTTATGAGATGAGATTTTTGTTCTTATTTTGCATTCACGTCATCGCCGGCAGCATCACTCTCCACTTTGGCTAGTGATTTATCCCCTCTTTTAAGAATGAATGCATTTACTCTTTGGTATGTAGACTGTACTTGAAGTTGGTACTTTGCTTGTGGAGCAGACTTTTGGTAAGTCACGGCATCGCTGCCCTTTCACTTTTGAGAATTTGTTGTGGTTTTAGAAAACAGTCTTTACTTGAGAATTCTCTCGCGATTGCTGCCACTAAGAACTACAGAGCTCTACTTTTGGAACGTCGGGCCTTAATTGGCATCCCACCACCTTGATGGCTACCCGGAAGATCGTTTGGGACGATGGCTAGTATCCGACTACCTGACAGTGGCCACGGCCATGCGAATAGTGGAGTAACTTTATTTGCGGCTCTGGATCTTTTTATGAATTGTATTTGCGTATGGATTACTTTTCTGCATTTTTATTTGGTTGCTGCTCTTGTCTATTTATCCATGTTTAGTGCCGCCACTGCGTTTTTGCTGTTATGCCCTCTACGCTCACCCCTTTCAGTTTTGTTTTCCTATAGATTTTGAGGGGAGGTTAAGGCAGTAAGCTTGGGAAGAGCTTACGGCGAGGAACATGTGAGCAAAAGTTTGGTATTTTGCTTAAATCTTATATGTGTATCACGGGCTGATCTGGGTAGTCTTGTGTAGGTGTTGATTTATGTTTTTGTCGTGTTTCACTTCTTGTGATATATGTTGTATTTTGTCTTTTGCAAGGTCTAATTTCAGCGTATACATACGGGACTGCTTATGATTGTTTTGCTGTTTAACCTCAACATATATTACAAGTCACCTTATATATGTAATTACCATCTTTTGGATCCCAAATTATTATTTTCCAAGAGTTGGTTGTGTCGTTACGACAAGAGTTTTTTTTTCCTTTTCTTGTTTCTGGCCTTAAAGACATTAGTGCTTAACTATCTAAAATGAATGTATATATTTTATGTTTTATATTTTTGCGACTGGGAGTGACGTATGGGGGGTTTAGCCTTGCTTATTGGGTTGAAAATCAACCTTTTAGAAGGGAATATTTTTTCCTGGGGTTTAGCCTTGCTTATTGGGTTGAAAATCAACCTATTAGAAGGGAAATTTTTTTCTGGTCCGTCACAGTTGGTATCAGAGCACAGTTCTGATTTACTTGAACTGTGAGTTTTAGACTTACTAGTTTTCCTATGCTGTGTATTTTAAAGATAAATACAATGTTTTGGTTTTTATCATCCAATTATTTATTCGGTTTTTATTAATCGAATGTTTTACAAAATTTATTAAGAGACGATTATTTTATCGATTTTCTATTGGATTTGGGGATTGGAGAAAACTATCCAGATGTCGTGATATACATATCATTTTGTGTGTTAGTAATAGTAATGTATATCACTAACCGATTGTAAATCTGACGTTTGCTTTGTTTGGAAGAAGTCGTGGTGCATAATATCTGTTGCCTCAAGCTCTGTGCGTAAGAAAAAAAAGATTTAAACGGGAGAAATGAACGCCTTGGGAACGAATTGGAGCAACTGGTGGGTTCGGTGATGACTATTGCCAATACCGTTAAGGACCGGAAGTAATCGCGTACTACTGTTTGCTTGAGGGAATTCAATAGGGCTGTGGGAAATGATAAAAGGTTCAGTGGAATGCAGGTTCCTCTCGAAGCAGGGAAGTGGTTGATGGGCATGGAGAAGGAGTTAGATGTTACACAAGTAATTAAGGAGAAGAAGGTTAGGCTTGCGAGGTAGGGGGATTTTCTCCACTGTTTTATCTGGAATTTCAAGGGTGATTTCAATTTGGTGCTGTTCAATCTAGTTCTCCAATTAATCTATGAATTTTACATCTAATTTGGTTGTGCATTCTAATTTCCTTAAATTTTTGGATATATCATGGTTGTCAGGTTGTGGTTCTGAGGTTAAGAACTAATGGTATGTTAACTATTATTATCTAATTCGTGTCAATCATTTTCTTCTAACCATGGGATTCACCAGTTTATGAAATCTAAAGGAACTGTTTAATTTGGTGTTGTGTTCTTATGGCATTCAGGCATCAGTTGATTATAAGATATTTATGAAAGCCATTTTCCTTTGGGTGCTAGTGTTACTTGGTTTCGAAATCTAAAGAGAAAATGGTTAGTTGCTTTTTCATTTCCCATACTATATCGTGAATTCTGTTCTTACGGTTGTATTTCACAAACTTAAACCTACCTTTGCTATGCTTAAGCTTCGCTGTTAATCTTACTTCTATTTTTTTTACCTGTTGTTTTATTTGTTTCACTACCTTTATATCTATTCTGGTTTGATAAACTAAGCCATGTTTGTTCTTAATATTTATTTTCACTTGATTCCAAAATATTTAGCTGGGTACTTCCCATTTTATTTGTGAAAAACGTTTATCGTAAACTGATGCCATGTTTCCTTTGTATAATTATCGACTTCGTTCCGTATAATCTTTGATGTTTTCCTTGAATATTTAGATTTGTGAAACTGTGAGACTTTCCTATGTTATGTAAAGTTGTATCTAATAATCTAGACATTCTTTAAAAAAAAAAAACTTTTGATTTATTCCTACTAGTCCATCACCCGTGCATCAACAATGCACGGGTCTGTTTCTTATGATTGTGGGAAATCCATTGCTAAGATTATATCAATTGGTAAAGTCTGGAAAATATAATGCCGGAACTCTATTTATCTTGGTATCTTGTATAAACACAACCATTGTATACCATCAAGCCCCGAGTAGAATAGCATATTAATAAGAGTAAAATCTAGATATGTATAAATATGGCCTTAAAACCGACCTGGTTATGCACCTTTGGTCCAAAGTTGAAAGTATTGTTAAAGAATGAAATAAATATTAAAGGTGCCAAAGTTGAAAGTATTGTTAAAGAATGAAATAAATATTATAAAAACTCGAATGTAAATTGAATCTGTTTCATAAAAAATCAGACAAATTCATTCCTAATAAAAATAACCTACGTTTAAGCAAAATAATTAATGATTTTTTGTAAATTTCTAGTCACTGATCTCGTCGTTATAGATAACCGTTTGGTGAGCAATACGATTGATAAATCCAGAATTATCAGGAATGTTTTGGCGAACCATGATCTTGGTATACCCGTTTGACAAACCATTATGCTAGATGACAATAATTTTTAATTTTGATAATCCATACAATGTATTTAAAATACTAATAAACAACGGATATTCATTTTCTTCAAAAACTCTTGCTCTCAAGTAGAACCATGTGTTGTACAAACCCTGTATACTGCCTTCATCTATTTGCATTGCAAAGCAAATTTTTACTAGAAAATGATATCTAGTGATTGGCACTGGATTCCCTGACTTCATCCTATTACCACCTTCCTTCCAATAGCATCCCTAGTCAGCATTGCATTGATTTCATGTTCACCCAGACGTGTTATCATTAACCTTGTGCCCACAACAATGTTTTCTCCCACTGAACATACTTAACAGAATGATGGGTAAACCAACTTTCAACAACAATTCATGATTCAGAATGTACGTTTTTTCAACTCGGTTTAGGAATTCCTTAGGGTACAATAACAATGCTTCGTTGTAGTTCCGAGTTGCAAAAGATATGTAGTCTCTACTTAGCAACACATGTTATTCTTCGGGTAATAGTGCTGCCATGCGCTTATTTATTTTATTGACTTTGTCAACTCCAATGATCAGTATACATGTGTGAGTAAGGTAGGATTTTCTTAACCTGTTTCTCACGAAATTTCTATATGAGGCGGTTATTACTGCATTGAGAAACTCATTCTCGCTCGATAGAAAAAAATAATCCTCTGTCGTAGTAATAGTTGTTGCACGAGCTTCTCCGTTAACGTAGTCGAGAAGATCCTTTATATAACGATCACCCACGTACCTGTGGTCCAACAAATAACACAAGCGTTAACACGAAATTCAAAATATAACACGTCTGTCACATTTCCATGCATTATATGTCACCGGTATGATTAAATTATACTAAGAAAGATAGAATATGAAAAAAAAAAAAAAACTAACCTTGCATGGCACCCTGATTTTCCACCGTACCTGTGGCCCAATAAAAACATATACATTAATTATAAATTCAAAACACATTGTATCCACCGCACAACTATTGATTTTATACCATTAACATAACTAGATCATATAAAGGAAGATAATTTCTGTAAAACTACCGATCGTGTGTTACACTCCGAGGATGTCTAAGATGCCATATGCTTGGCAAATAACTTTTTCATCTGCAAAGTATTGGTTATTTTTTGCTATATACAATTTCCAATGAGTGAGTATACATGGATAGTTTTTCTTTTTCGATATTATATATACGGTCAATCATATACATGGAATCTTAGTTATAATTATGGACATGTAAGTTTGACCTAAGATCTTAAAAATTTCAGGCACATATAAACGAAATATGTATCTATTATGGACAGTAAGTATTTATGTTGGTTTATAAGTCGTGGATTTGTTTCTTAGAGCGGTGCATACGATTATAGATTGGTTTGTCAAAATCCATATTAATACACTGTGCTTACCTTAGCAGAGTCCTGGTGTTAGCAAAATAGTAAATTAAGTACATTTTAAAAGGGTCTCTAAATTTGAAATAAGTAAAAATAATATCCTATTCCCTCCGATTCAACAAAAATGTTATTATCACTTTTTTATTTTCACCTAAAAATCGATAAAAATAAAAATGTGATAGTAACACTTTTACTGAAACGAAAGTAGTATATAATTTCGTTAGATTCCTATTTCAAGTATACACCAAATTCGCCAATTAATAGTGATGTTTGTAAATCTCACAGATGACCAAAAAAATTCCCAATATATGCATGGCATCCACGTTTTTCCCTGCCCCTTTTTTCTTATTTCTTTATGGTAACACTAAAGTGAACCCACTAATCTTGAATACAACGTGATTTATGCAGCACGACACCACCTGTTTACACTTTAAATCAATGTATCAACTATTTTTAGTGATAATTACGTGCATTACATGCATATTAATTATGGTTCAGGTAACTATAAAAGGACAAACCCCAAGGAAATCGTAACTCAAATTCTGTTTATGCTCACAAAACATATGAGGATCGATTTTCAGCAATGAACCAAAATTATACGCAAAATATTAAAGTATCAGATATCAATTTATTAGTTACGATCAATACACCACATGTAGGATTTAAATGAAAGTTTAGAAAACAGTGTATCAGGTTACCGACTCGTGTTGATAAGATCGAATTTATTTCAAGTATACACCAAATGAATGCATAAGTAAGAGTTTGGTGACCTTGGAACAACTCTGAAATCTACACCACCGGTGAACACTAAAAATGCATTTGAAATAAAATTCATATCAAAGTCTACAATTCAATGCAAACTAAACAATAATACACATACACATCTACCTGCATCCAAGTCATCCTGTTATCCTCGTCTTCTTTTGATCTTCCTATCCAACATTATCCATATATGTTGCAGTCGATTGTCTCTTGCCTTTTTCAGAGTTACTGGCTCAAATGACTCAACTTGTTTGATTGATCTAGTGGAGGATTCTCCTAAATCATAGAACCGCCACATCAACAAAATTAAAAATACGGTAACTAAAAAATAAAAATCTGTGTTCGACATGCAATATAGATGGCTAGAAGAATGGTCTTGTACATACGAACGCAAAAAAACAGAAGCATATATGGTAATAGATGATAGTGCAAAGACCATAAGAGCATGCACAACAAATATACCTCTACCCTTAGTAAGAAGCCCCCCATGTTCTAGTTGTCTTCCCCCATCCATTATCACGTAAAAAACAACTGCGTTCAAAAACTCCAAAGTATCCTCAATACTCCAAAATAAATCTATTGTTTTTTTTTTGAAGCACAAAGAAAATATTACACATATACTTAGATTTTTTTTCCCCAAGCGAAGCATTACCTAAATTCACTAAGTTCCCAAATTAGATATCCATATTTCCATCTTTACGAATCTAAAAAATGCATAAACAAAGCATACGTAGTATACTACCATTTGGGCATTTATCAAATTTACGAATCTAAAAAATACATAAACAAAACATACGTAATATACTACCATTTGTGCATTGATTAAACTCCATATATTTGCTGCAAAACAAATATATCTTTGTGAATAAATGTTATTCCTGGATAATATAAATTATCCAGGGATACAAATCATTAGATCCTTTACAACAATTGTCTTGAATAATCCAATCAAAAGCTAGTCATCATAGATCATTTGTAGGCAGATATTGGCCAACAACATATCAATCGAAAGATACTGCATGAAACCAATCTTAGGTAGCCTCGCTGGATAAGCCCTACTCTATATTTGAAAATGCAGTAATGCACTAATGCTTACCAAGTCAAACTGTTACGAATACAACACAAAATATGCAATTACGACCCATAAATACTCCATCCCCTGTTGTACATGTCAAAGAATGGATCGATATCCTACTTCTATTACTAATTTGTCAAGTTGTTATATGTAGCTTCTAAGTACTCTGCATCTGCGGCCTTTTCGATGTAAAGAACCCTTTTTTTTTATCTCGTAAGTATGTATTTGTCTCTGATCGATAGCTATATAAGAAGCATGTCTCCTCAAAGAACTCGGATTCCATACCAAGCATTGCTAACAATTATGATTAGTTCAAGGTACTGGCAGTAACATAAATGAAACTGCATACTAATCATTTAACCAATTATGATACCCAAAGAAACGTAACGGAAGCAAAAACTGTAAAGCAATATACAAAGTAACGTTTTTTTTTTATAAAATCAGGTAGTGAAAAGCAACCAAGACCACTGAATTAAATGTCATATACTCCGATGTACAAAACCATTGTACTCAGAATTAGGTGTGACAGCCTAAATATGAAACCAAAAAGAACCAATCACATCCTATGGCATTTAATATTCAGCAAAGCCATCAACTACTTGACAATCTTAATTAGCAGCTTCTCTCTGTCTAGTTGCTCTGTCTAGTTGCTAGTCGAGTTCTGGGCGCCACTGGTTCTGTCCATTGTATGGTCCGTATTGCAATTCGGGGTTCTCGAATAGGAGATGTCGTGCGAATTCATACATCTGCTGCAGTGGAATCGTCGGACTCGCCATCGCTCTGTGAACTGGTGAAGTAGCACTGTGGGACGAATCTTACCGGTCCCAAATCTCCCCTGACATCACCTACTATGGAACCAGGTGGTGGTCGACGATGAGTTGCAAAGTTTTTTGCGTTACACGCCATACAGAAGCTCTCGCTCTCATTGTCACTATCAACCTCTACCAAGCGTGGCTCTTGTTCTCCGTTCATCTATTTATAAACAAAAAAAACACGGTATTCTATTAAACATTAACATGGCATAAAAGACCCAATTATTATCTTATTATCAATTTGAATCCAAAACTCACCCAACCAAACAGAAATCCATCCAATGTTTCACCGAATTATTGTACAGCAGAACACACACTAAATACTCAGTGGAACAGAGGAAAGACATCCACATTACTTCCTTCCATGTTCACAGTAATAGCCAATAATACTGGCACCATGACCAAACTATAGGTTATAGGAGCATTTACCATATGAATACTGGCTCGTGACCAATACAATTGAACTTATGCAAAACCGGCATCTACGAAATCAAGTATTTTAAACCTAAATTTTGCGGCATAAACACATCAAATGATAAACAGAAGTGGAATACTAATAATAGCATGTTATAGAATGGTACCACAATTGATGTAATTATATTCCTCAAGTACACAGTTGTCGATGAGACAATATACAAGTACGGTTCGTTCCACAGGGATTTTAAAATTACAAATTCTAACTTTTAATTAAATGATGTTCTAATAACATATATGGTTTGATGATTTTAATCTAAAATTCTAAAACACAGAAAATAAAACTAAAACTGATTTACAAATGAAAGAAAACTTAGGACACGAGATTTCATCACAATTATGCTTACTAGATGTTTACAACCATTTTCGATAATTTTCTCAAAATAATAACCAAAACGATTTGGGACAAAGTGTTACGTTTTGGAAAATATGGAACTTTAATCTATTTACTTTTCTCAAAAGATTAACAATTATCTTCATTATAGAATGTTATTCTCTAAAAAGAATATTTAAAACAATTATTTAAGCATTAAAAGACAAATGAATGAATTGTTATCATTATAATCAAGAAACATGACCAAGAGAAAAATTATAGAAAATAATTATAACATGCTAGCATACACAATTAGACTTCCTCTCTGATCCTAGGTGAGGGTTCTAGTTACTCGTGGAAAAAAAAATGGAAGAAAGTAGAGAGGGAATCATTTTATTCATTATTTTAGAAGAAAATTCCAAGAATAACTGACCATTATCGTCGCAGAAAGATTAAAATCTTTTATTGGATGTACACTTGCTTCAGGGGTAGCTGAATAAGGACTGCTTCTTCGGCCCGAACCAAGAAATCCCTAAAGGTGCAGCTGGAAAAGGACGGTCTTCTTTTGTATTTAAGCTTTGTTCTGTCTCAGATACTACTCAAGAAACTGTTACTAAAATCATTGAATACAAGAGTATAGATCACGGTTTTTAACAACAGTTCCTATCTTTAGCAACAGTTTCTTCAACATTTGCAACGGTTTCTTCTTCTTCTCTTCCGTCCAAGAACCCTAACTTTCTGCATAATTTTTCTTCTTGATTTTCTCTCGTTCCTGGCTTATGACAGCCTCCTTGAATGCTTCCCTTCGACCCTAATTTATACTGGAACACAACCCAATCTTCCAAATCTTTGAAATAACTCCTCAAATATTCTCACAAGCAACAGTTTCTTCAACCTTTGCAACGGTTTCTTCTTCTCTTCCGGCCAAGAAACTTAACTTTCTGCAGAATTTTTCTTTTTGATTTTCTCTCGTTCATGGCTTATGCCAGCCTCCTTGAATGCTTCCCTTCGACCCCAATTTTTACTAGAACACAACCCAATCTTCCAAACCTTTGAAATAACTCCTCAAATATTCTCACAAATCTTTCTTCAATGAAACAATTCTCGGGATTTTATTTCTTCTCGGACATGATTTTATTCAAATCTCGACAAAGAGTTTTGATTCTCCTTCTCATTGTTGCCTTCTTGGTTTTTAACAAGATATTAATTAGTGGGAAAACAACTTCAGTGAAAATAGGAAACTAATCCATGTTTCACGTGAATTGGTTTACTCACTGATTTTCTTTCCGATTTTGATTTGATTCTTGTTTTGATTTCATGTGTAGAAGAGTTGTTCAAATCCCTCTAAATAAGGCAAGAATATTCTTGTCATAAAATATCGAAAATAATCCAAAAATAACTCTTCTCTAAATCACAGATTGACTAGTTTCCGAGAATAATTTTTCCCGCCATTTATTTGTATTTGAATTTGGGTTGAAGGTGCCCTTAACCAAATTCGGGTGCCTTTATAATTCTTGGGGTGCCTTTACTAATTTCTTGGGTGTTTTTATAACTTTTCGAACCAATTTTTCCACAATTATTTATTCTTCGAGAATACCTAAAAATATAATAAAATGACATTATTTATACAAAAATCGAGTAATAGCAATATAAATATGAGATTAAGTAAGACACATGAATGTGCCCATCAACAATCAGAAGTAGCAAAAATGAAAGTTAAAGATGCACACAAACATAATGATTGATTCAGTCTTTAGAGACAATCAACCAAGACTTTTTCTAGATTGACCTACATATGGGAGGCAACAGACAAATGGCTGGACCAATTGTGTCAACACCAGGACAACCTAGATCTATTAGACCCAGTATAGTCCATATCGGCCGATACGGTCTCTATTTCGTCGGTTTTACCGGTATCGGGCATTAACCGAAACGAAACACACCATACCGGCGGTACGGTATTTGACAGAGAAAATCGGCCCATATTGACCGGTACGAGTTGACCGAAATGACCGGTACGGACGATATTGACCGGTACGGCTGATATTGACCATAAAAAAAAATCCTTATCATTATTCTAAGGTTTTCAATTGTTACTCATGTTTTTATGGTATTTTAGAAAAATGAGTACTAATTTTATATCTTAATAGGTCAAATATGGAAAAAACGTTTGATATAATAATTATAGGATAAAATACGTGGACCGATATTTCCCCGATATTTGAAACCGAAATTTCTTTAATACAAAGGCGTACCAGTATATCGCTCTCGACCGCTAGAACCAAAGTTCAGTATGGACTACATTGATTAGACCTAGCTACTGAACAGTCTTTCCAATACTCCCAGGACAAAAATTCCATAATATCGTGATGAGTATGCACAGACTAACAACATATAAGGTAAAGAAATTGGTGCAGCTGAGGAAAGTCACACACTCTCTCAACCATTCGCCTACAACACTCGTAAACCCTCTCTCTACTCAGAAACACACAGGTTACCTCCATCCAACTTAATGCACTATTGTTCATCATCCCACTTGCCTAGTGAAACACATAAAAATACCTTTGATCGCATACCCAAATTTGTGCAAGAGGCCAGAGTAAAAAAGACCTCTAAAGTGTGCCTGATTCCACGCACATTTTCGATTTGAACCCAACATGCATCCTTTTTGTCACACGACTACCTTTTTGTTTCTTGGAAAGCCCAATATCACACAATCAATCC
Organism: Papaver californicum; assembly: GCA_023531435.1. Lineage (NCBI taxonomy): Eukaryota > Viridiplantae > Streptophyta > Magnoliopsida > Ranunculales > Papaveraceae > Papaver > Papaver californicum. The sequence continues at coordinate 11,418,370 of JAJJMC010019063.1, forward strand.
TCATCGACCCGACGTTACGATAGATATAAATAATCCATGACGATACCGAGACAAAGATAAAAACAAAAAAATCACAGTAAGTCACCTAAACACAATCACCAAAAAATACGCAAATAATTAGTACCTCACGAAATGAAAACAACATAATCAAATTATTCTCAATACCTAAGCTACATCTTGCATAATATTCGTATCTATTTCATGTCATATATACGCCAAGATAACGCTGACTTAAAACAGTCACTAGAGATATCAATTTGACACAACAAACATCGGTATCAAACACCCATATCACATCTGGACGTTGTGACTGTTAGAAAAAGCACACAGGTGAAACAAAGACAGTCAAGCCTATTAATATCCAACCCAACAACCAACAACATAATTCCACCATTGCAACCCTAATAATTTCAGGGATTAAGCTTTACTCCCCACATAAATTCAGTTTTACCTACAAACTGTCAGGAATCTACAACTGAGTATTAATTAAGCAAGAAGTACCTTGACCACTGCACTCTTACACTAAGTATTAAGTGCAAAAAATGTGCATAGTCAAATAGCAGAATGAGTCCAGGAAAACACAAATGAATTTTCTTTCGAAACCAAAAACAAAATAAGCACAGATGTCCATGAAAATGATTCGATTGAAGAGGGATATACGTAAAAACAATTGACCCTAATGTACAAATACGATCAAAAGGGAAAAAAAAGTTAAAAGTTGACAAACTAAAGACTGTTGAGCAAACACAGATTGAAAATTATAGTGCAATCAAACTTCGGATAGCTAGACATTATCATGTATAAGATTGATGCCATTAGTTATACACGTAACAATTACTTCGGTCATTCATCATAATGCTTACTTTCTAGTGTAATGGTTATGAAAATTTCCCACGAGGCTGCATAACCAACGCCTACAAAACAAAACAAAAAAATTCACAAACATTACCTAAAACACGATTTAATTTAAACATGACTAATACAATATCAAAAAAAAAAACGAAAACAATAAAGACAATATTTAAGCAAAATCAATGTACAAACACCAATAACACCAAAACAGACACATAAAAAATACATATCCACTATGTGACAAAAAAAAAACAGTCCCACACATATTTTAATCCCGATCATTCACTGCGAAGAAATATAATCAGTATCTATAAAACGAAATCACAAAAAAAAAACAATAACACCAAAAACAATATTTCATGGTATCATACTTTGATCAACTTTACTGTCGTGACCACGAAACTTCCAAACAACCGATACTGATTACGATTTATCATACTTGATGAGCTTATTTAAACTAAACCCAGATTATGTTAAGGCACTGCATTATAGATGTGAGTATCAAAAAGTTGCTCTGACACGTGGCAGCAATATCAGTGGAGTACAAGATGTCCCGATGCATGGTCGAAATGTTGTTGGATCGTACCAGGGATCTGTACTAAGGTCGTACTAAGCTCCGAAGCAGGGATCGTACCAAGGATCGAAACATGGATTGAACCAGTCCCGTAAGATAAGAAGATTAGGTCGGCAAGTGGACGGATAAGGAGAAGCCACATGGAAGTATCTGGAAGAGATTGGGTCGACACATGGGACGATTAGAGGACGCCACGTATTGAGAGTTGGGTGACTCATCGATCCAAGTTGGGTGACTCATCGATCCAACTTGGATGACTCATCGACCCAAGCTGAAGGATTTTCGTTTATAAGGGAAAGAAGAAGAACAGGAAAGGGGGAGGAGCTTCTTCTCCAACAGAAAAAAGACTGAATCCAACTAAGAGCTCTAATGGAGCATCATGTATTTGTAACCTAGATTAATCAATAAAACCCTCATGATTTCAACCCGTGGATGTAAGCCATCAAGGGCTGAACCACGTTAACTCCTGTGTTTAATTTCTTCTTTTCTTTTGTTAATTTGAGTGATGATTTTGGTTGTTTTGGGTGTGAGAATTTCTGCCCAAACAATTTGGCGCTAGAAACAGGGACTGAAGAAAAAGATTTATCTTACCTGTGTTGATGACGATGAAGAGAGGATGCTAAAATTTGGGCGACACCAAATTACTTCTGTGTTCATGGTCACTTCTATCACTAAGAAAAACTAGAGATAACAACTGCTTCACCACATCAACGTTCACCCAATCCTGAACTTCTTCTTTCTCCTTTTCATAACAACCATCACTTCATCTTAAAGAGAAACTTATCTCAAATTGTGAATCGGAGAAGAAGAATCGATGAAATTTATCGTCAAAAGTTGCATCTGCAGAGAAAGCTAATCAACAAACAATCCAAAGCTAAGTTCAATTTTTATCAATTTAAACTTGAAATTAAAATTTTTTGAAAACTAATTTTAAAGGTTTCGAGAAAAACCCTAATCTTCAATTTCATTCAAATTTTTTGATCAATTTATGATTTTAACTTAGGTCTATAAACATCTCATTTTAATCAAGCTTTTGAGACTAAAAATCCCGAAAAATTTCAACAAAATTTTCAATGATTTTTGATCTGAAATCAATAGATATCTTTATGTTTAACCCTAATTGACAATTGGTTTTTAGATTTGCAATCAACATAACTATGTGTTTAATACCCATAGTTTTGTTTTGATTTTCGTTAGTTTTCAATTCATGACTTCATTTGATGATCTTTCATCTGTTTATAGTTGAACCACAAAGTAAAACTTACTGAAGTGTTAGACTAGTTATGGTATTGAAATCAACTGTTTTACTAGTTTGAAAATCTAGCCTGATTAAATTAGCTTTGGAGATTGGAGATAAATGTTTGATTTGATATATTCCCTTGATAAAATTCCTAATTTCTTATTTCTCTAATAAGGGTTTTATTCTATTTTGATGACAATTCAAAAGTTCTATAAATGGAATTCAAACCCTTTAGAAATGTGGGTTTGTGTTAGTTATGAATGTATGAGTGCAGGGAAGGAGTATCAATATGATTGACATTATGGCAAATTTCATGTGGGAATCACCCACTGAATTGCGCCTCCAATGTTCGAAGAAATGCTTGAATGACCAATTTTGGCATGGATACCTGAAGCCAATTTCTTGCTCTTGCCCACGAGAGCTTTACAGTGTCTGACAAGGTCAGAGATGGGGGATTGCAAAAGTCTTGACAAGTCCCTGAGCTCAAGACTCAACCACTCCTGCACCAAGTTTACCAGGGCCCCTAGCCTGCCATTAGCTACTACCCTATCTAACATTTTCAACTGTGTGTAAAGACAAGCACTTTTCTCAAGCAAATGGTTCTTATCATATAGAATCGCTTGAATCATTTGTTCATGAACGGTCAGTTTACTCAAGCAATTTGGATGGAAATAACTATCAGAGAGTACCAATAGCTCACAGAGACTATCAATAGCTCACAGAGAATCCTCTTGTGCATCGAATGCTCGGGGGACCTTTGACATCTTGGAGTTCACATTTCCAAGTTGTCCCTGCACCTTCAATTAAGAAGTAAAATGCGCAAGGCACTTTGGACAACAACCATCTCTGGCTTGTTCCAGATGTAACAGCTCAAGCTTGTGGAGCATCAATACTTTCTCCACAGATATGCTTAGAAGATCCAGGGAGCAACTGTTTTGTAGCTACTATAGAAGATTCAGTCGAGCAACAGCCATAATTTGGCGAGGAAATCAGCTAAGTATCGCTTGTTTAAGCATGAGTATGAGCTATAAATTTTACTACCATTTGAAACTGTTTCTTATTGAATACCTGATGCATGAGTATAAGCTCTAACAGACATTTTAAATACCTGATACATGTTACAGCAACTAGTGACCAAACCTACAAAATTTTCAGATGTTTTATATTGAACTGATAGTGCTTGTATCTGTTTACATGAGCAACATTAGCCCATTAATGAATGCAGTTAAGTCATTTTACATGAGGCATAATGCCAGAAAGATTGAATATAAAAGTTGTTAAACATGTTATAGCTTATAAACAGGAAACTTAAATCATCTTTGCAAAAGACTCATGTTCTACTGATTTACTTCTTAAGGGTATGTGATTTTTGATTATCAAATGGTTCTATTTTAATGCTATTTCTGAATTTCAGGTAGGGGTTCCTCCTCTATTCTTGTTAAAAACGATTTGTTTTTCTTTTGATTCCTGTTTTGATTTGGTTTCCTAATGTTCAATGACTTAGTGTATGTAAACTAATTTTTTGTTGACAACACCTCTTTGAGATTTGAAGCTAAATTGTGTTGTCAACTAAATTGTCGTCAACATGTTTTATCAGTTGCACTTAACCTGTTTTTACAATCATTCTCAACATTTCCTAATAGTATGTGTTGAACTTGTTTTTGAACCAGGATGTCAACCTGTTTTTGAACCATGTTCACCTGTGTTTAAACTTAGATTTGAACTTGAATCTAAAACTTGTCAACTGTTTGCCAACTTGACTTATCAAGTAGTAGTTTTTAAACTCCTGTATTGGACTGTTTGAGCATGCTTAGCTAGATACAACTATGATTTTGTACTCTCTTGAACCCTTGAATGCAATCTGCGAATGAACATCTTAAACTCAATGTCCAACCCCCTACTTAAGTCACGATATGTTGTCTCCTCTGATTTTCTAGTACACCTGTATATGAATCAACGTATGTGGCATATTGGACTTCAGATAACTCATTTGAACCAACATCTCAATAAGCTCCTTAGCTGATTGAATATTTATGTCTATAGTGTGTGAACCGACGTCTTAATAAGCTCGTTTGCGTGAATACTTACCTGTTTAAGTTGAATCATGCTTTAAGTTAGTAGCCTAATCTTTTCTGATTGATTCAACTGTTCTGCAGCTCTTACATACATAAATAGTATTATAAGCAAAGTGTTATACATGCCTGCATCTATTATGTTCATCTTAATATCGAATCTGAATTCTTTAAGAACATATTTTGTTTTTCAGTTCACATTTGAACCATTTAGGATGTTAAGCCAATGAGCCTTAATAGAACTGGACTAATATAAACTTGCGAATTGAGTGCAGAATTGTACTAATATGGATTTGTGAACTGATGCTACTGCCCTCAACTCCAAGATCTTGGTCCACAGACAACAAGGAATTCTGGGCAGAGGTTCCAAGCCGCAAAGAGAGTACTGCATATGTAACCAGACATCTTGTCTGTAGACATGGGAACAGCTGTTGTGCAATTTTGGTTTATCCACCTCAAAGCTTCACATGGGATCCTTCCAATGATGCGTATATGCTACTGCTAATGGACAAACTTCCGAAAATAAGTATTCCTAATCTTACATTGTGAATAGAGGCATGAGTTCATTTTTAATTTTCAATAATCATTTGTGTGTGATTCAATAATGAATTCTCTTATCTTATTATCACATATTTGCAATCCAACTATGCTTGACTGCTTCTGTAGTTGATGAAAGGAAGTTCCCTTGAATTGATGTTTTACAAATCAATTTCTTTGATTTGAGTTGCTGGATTATACATTTTACTATTAACAAATTATAGATTGTTTAGGCTCACATGATATTTGTGTATAGCCTCCTTTCAAATAACATGAGTCATTTTTATTGTATGAATCAAATGTTTTGATATATCATGTTTCTGTTAGTATGAACATGTAAGAATCATTGCAGGGAAAGACAGATTCTAATAGCCTGAATCAGGCTGGAATACCCATAAAACAGATTAGACTTTGCCGAATTTTCTATCCGGTGAGTCAACTCACTGAGTTTGATCCAACTCAGTTGAACCAGACCAAATCTCTTTGCTTATCATTTATTTCCTTTTTTATCTTATTTTTTTTTTTTTAAAAAAAAAAAAAAAAAAAAAAAGTGATGATATAGCTAGATAATTATTATCACAGCTTCAAAAGACATATACCGATCCGCAAGCATTTCGGAAAAATTATGCATTATCTTTTTTAAATTTTTGATTATAAAGTTTATAATATTAATTGCATATTAGAAGTAGCAATTTTAAATTTAAGAATGATTATTATCCTTCAATTCATTGTTCAAAAAGCATGAGCTTATTTGGTTTATATGCACATCATCTGTCATACAGTATGAATTGATCAAATGATTTCAATAGTATCTGAATCGCATGTGATATCATGCATCATGATGATTAATCTGAACAAATTCCAATTTGTTTGATTATATTTAATTATGGTATGCAATTAAAAGTATGAAGATCATTTTTAGTTTACATCCATTTAATACTATGAAATGTTTAAGACATTTTTATGAAGTGTGAAGATAACTAGGAAGGACATTTCAGAAATGTGGCAGCCATCCAATAATGATGCACTTGGGGGGCATGCTATAAAGAAACAAAATTTTTAGTTGTGAAATGAGTTAAATACTGCGCGCCAATTAGGTATTTCATTTTAATAATCTACTAACGCCAAATAGATATCATACTTTTCGCAGTTATATGCCTTGTACTTCATAGCATAAGGCGACGATTGATAGATACTTCAAATGGCTCATACTTCACGAAGAGTATTCGGAAAATACTTCAATTTATTCTGAACTTATTTGAAAGGCGATACCTCTTATACTTCTTGCGGCAATCTGAATGCTCCAACATAAATTATCATTCAAAAATGAGGATCTATTTCAACCTATCATCAAATATTTCTGGAAGGTAAATACTTCTACATTCGTATACTTCAGATTTCTCAAACAGCAATTACTTCGGAATGTTCATCTTGATAATTCTCATGTCTTATTTAAAATATATGTCATATTTTATTTCTATATATGCTTCTCATGTATATAGAAGAATATGGGATATGTCTTAAATAAGAAATGAGAAATGAGAAATATCTAGATGATTTTTCAAGTATACTTCTCATCTACTTTTCAGGTATATTTCTTACCGATATTTCTCCGTTCAGGAGACAAAAAAAGACTAGTGGGTGCATCCCCAATGAGGGAACTCATGTAAAAGTCTTGAAATAAGGCTAATGGGCGCATCCCCAAAGAGGGAACCCATGTAGGAGTCTTAATAAAATGATGGATCACACATAATTTACTCCATGCCAGGGATAAATTAGGTGTGTGATCCTACTAAGCTCAGTGGCTTGAGCAAATTTATGGGACACATTAATTTACTCCATGCCCGAGATAAATTAAGCGTGTGTTCCTACCGAGCTCCGTGGCTGGAGACATGATAAGACTATTAGGTCGCAGAACCTATGAAAGAGTCTTGATACAAAATACTCATTTTTCAGAGTCCGGTTATCATTTTTCAGAGTACGGTTCGGGACCAACCCTGTATCTTACCCCTGGCTCGGGTTTGTTTCGTATGTGTGGGATCTCGATCCATTGTACTCATGAAAAAATGTTTAACCCAACGATCAGTATATATATAAAATTCTGTTTTGTAGGGACAAAAATATGACGAGGCCATGAAAATACACAAGTCTGAAGTGCTACCGTTGCACAAATTTGAAGTATTGTTAATCCGAAGCATGGATCGCATTAAGGTTCAGATGAAATTTGTGTGAAGTTATTTTCTTAAGAGTTTTTCTTCAAATAACTCTCAAGTTGGCTGTTGTTAATCATCAAAGATAACCCACCCCAGAAAGATACTAGATAGTGAATGTTGTTTGAAATGCTTGGAGCGAAAACTTGGCTGACTGGACCATCTTAGTGTTGGTTTTGAACAAGGTTTCCAGCAAGCATCTAATTCAAGATATATGAAGAATGTGCTAATTGCAGTCAATCTTTACTTGACCACATGAAGATTTTCGCATTTCTATTACACGTCGGAATTACTGGAAAAGTTCAGAGCACCTGCAGCACCACAATTAAATGACCTCTTGATGTTGCTATAAATTCAGGACACTTCAGAGCGACGTCATGGTTCGGTCCCTAAGCGATGTCATCACTTCCCGAACAAGGAAAGAAAAGCTTTAACGATACAACTAACGAAAAGTATCCTTTATTTCTTTGATTTAAAATTTTCTCTTGCTTTAATTTTTCTTGTTTTTATAAGTCATGAAAAGGACTCTTATTGAAAGGTGAACAGGCTAAAATGCCACCCACCACAATTATCAGAATGTCTGGCGCAAATAGGCTTTGGCGCGTATAAAGAAAATTACGCCCAATGAATAACCTGACATGTGACCCGTTCCGATTGTTACTTTGAATTTGAATTCCTGATTGATTTATACATTTATACAAGATTCAATAATTGGATGAAAGATAGTTTATTAATCAATTTATCCTTTTTGGTTAAAACGCATGAAATGATATTATTATTACGCTAATATGCGCTTATGTATAAGTTTTGCAGCAAAATTCTATTTTTGAATGGATAAGGTTCATACTCTTATCGTGACAAGGCCAAGCAAGAAGTAACTGAAGTAATTTTCTTAAGAGTTTTTCTTCAAATAACTCTCAAGAAAAAGGGGGCAAGTTGTGAGTATCAAAAAGTTGCTCTGACACGTGGCAGCAATATCAGTGGAGTACAAGATGTCCCGATGCATGGTCGAAATGTTGTTAGATCGTACCAGGGATCGAACCAGGGATCGTACTAAGGTCGTACTAAGCTCCGAAGCAGGGATCGTACCAAGGATCGAAACATGGATCGAACCAGTCCCGTAGGATAAGAAGATTAGGTCAACAAGTGGACGGATAGGGAGAAGCCACATGGAAGTATCTGGAAGAGATTGGGTCGACACATGGGACGATTAGAGGACGCCACGTATTGAGAGTTGGGTGACTCATCGATCCAACTTGGATGACTCATCGACCCAAGCTGAAGGATTTTCGTTTATAAGGGAAAGAAGAAGAACAGGAAAGGGGGAGGAGCTTCTTCTCCAACAGAAAAAAGACTGAATCCAACTAAGAGCTCTAATGGAGCATCATGTATTTGTAGCCTAGATTAATCAATAAAACCCTCATGATTTTCAGAACCCGTGGATGTAAGCCATTAAGGGCTGAACCACGTTAAATCATGTGTTTAATTTCTTCTTTTCTTTTGTTAATTTGAGTGATGATTTTGGTTGTTTTGGGTGTGAGAATTTCTGCCCAAACAATAGATAAAGAATAGCCAAGGCATGCCAAGATTGTTGAAAAAATTCATTCCTACCTTTACCTTTACCCCGAGTCCAACTGATCCAAGTCAGGTGGATGTTTGCCAGCAACATACCCTAGTTCCCTTTTTTTTGTTTTGGATATTCTATAAAGTCGTTTGATTGTAACAATTACCATTTGCTCCTCCAAGTAAAATTTGAATAATTGAAGTGAATGGTAATACATAAAAGAAACAGGATAGGATACAACCTTCGATCGCCTTACTTCTCGTGGTAAAGATACATGACTGTGAACATAACCTAATTTTTCTTAGGGTTTTTATTTTTTTGACCCATTTTTCTGGATTCTTCATTGCCGCATAATATGCATCTTGTGTCGTCATTTCCTCACATATTTTTTTTTATTTTGGAATGAGCCTTATCTACATGGCAAAAAGATAGATTCATTAGACTTCAATTCTATTACACATATGATCGTTAAGAAAAATGAATGAGAACTTGTTTATAAGGGTTTCGGGATCAGAGAAATTTGAAGAATAAAGTGAGTACGTATTTACCATCATGCAAATCCACCAACTACAATTGTTGTTCTACCCTACCAATTGCATGACTATCGATGTTCTTAATCTCCTGGAAGATTTTGTTACTTTTGCACCATAAAAGATGTTTATTTCACCTTTAATAGTTTCAGGAATGCTAATTAAATATTTGGTTCTCTTAATACTTGGCGAATTTGAGGGCGATCAAAAACTAATTAGGGACGACTAATAAAACAAAATAAAATCATTTTGGATTAATCTCAATACATCTCTTATCCATATATTTTCTATAATGGCTAATCTACCATTGCTTAATTAGTGTTAATTTTGATTAATTAGTTAATTAATTTTGTTATAGTTAGTGTCTGAAAATTATTTGAGTTAGTTTTGGAAGAGAATTCAAGAGTGTTTTATTGGTTTTTCGAGTTATAGTTTTGTACAATCGGTAGGCTCGTGATTTTTATCCCTACTGATTGTACAATCGGTAGTTTAATGGAGTACTTAAACTACCGATTATCATAAGTAGCCCCAAATTGGAAATCGAATTTTTTTTTAAAATTTCAACATTTTGTACAAGCACAATCGGTAGTTTAAGAAATTCTTAAACTACCGATTATCATAAGTAGCCCCAAATTGGAAATCGAATTTTTTTAAAAAAAAATTAACATTTTGTACAAGCACAATCGGTAGTTTAAGAAATTCTTAAACTACCGATTATCATAAGTAGCCCCAAATTAGAAATCGAAATTATTAAAAAAATTTAATATTTTGTACAAGCACAATCGGTAGTTTAAGAAATTCTTAAACTACCGATTATCATAAGTAGCCCCAAATTGGAAATCGAATTTTTTTTTTTGAAAATTTTAACATTTTGTACAAGCACAATCAGTAGTTTAATAAATTTCTTAAACTACCGATAATCATAAGTAGCCTCAAATTGGAAATCGACTTTTTTTAAAAAAAATCAACATTTTGTGCAAGCGTTTGTTTAAGATTTTTGTGAAATCGAATTGGATGGTGGATCAGACATCTGATTCTTGGTGGAAGCATTTGTTTAAGATTTTTGTGGGATTAGACGGAAATCAAAATTGTAGGACGTTCAAAGTCATTAAGAAAAGGTTTGAGAAGTTGTTTCAACGATTGGAAGCTTTGAAAAAGGAAATGAAAGTGAGAAAAGAAGCTCATCCCACCGAATCTAGTGTGACAAGAGTAAGTGTGTCAATTAATAAGTCGTTCATTAAAAAGAGTTTTCAAACATACAAACTTATAATTGATTTGTTTTTTTCAGTGGGTGATGGCTCTCGACAAATATAAAACTATCCATGGGAAGACGTTTATGCATGAGGATTACTATAGTATTTGGGAAGAAAGTACTTTGTACCATTTCAACCTATATGCTTAAGTGTTTAAGTGTAATCTAATGATTTATTGTATTTCATTTCCTTTAATGTTACGCGATGTATGCCTTTTCGATTCAATATGCATAATCCATTCAAATGTTAGAACATTAAACACAAATAATGTTAAACATCATAAACATATCCATAAAGTAAAGAAGTTTGTTACAAATCAACTTTCAAAATGATGTTCTTTGTCAAAACAACCACAATCTAATTTCGAGGACGACGAGCATCAGCAATAGATGAACCGCGAGATCTTTTACTGTGCTTTGCTGCTTTCCTCTTAGGCTTATTCTCTCCAAACTTGATAGCATAGTCTTCATTATCAATGTTTTCAATGAGATCTTTATGCTCTCTCAGAATCTTCTCAATTGATGGAGGCACTCCCGCATTTATGCTCTCAGCTATCATATTGGAGAAAAATGCAAACCTTTTTTTTTTTCTGTTTTTAGGTAATGACAATCAAACGTTTATTATCTAAAATATTGAGCTGTAATATTAAAATCAAAAGAAAATAACATTACGTACCAGCCTTTCTTAACCACTTGGTAGATGCCCCGAAAAAAGTGTATCTTGGGCTTGCTTAGATCGCCTTTCCCTAAAAAAACAAAATAAAGAACAATTATTTCCAAGATGACACCGTTTAATCACTACATAATCGGTAGTAAATTAAAAAACGTAACTACCGATTATGCATAATCGGTAGCACGGGCTCTACATTATCAACCGATTGTGCATATGGACACACTACAATCGGTAGTTACATAAAAAGATTAAATACTGATTATGTGTAAATTTGGAGACAGGAATATAATCGGTAGTTTAGGTGTAAAAATAACTACCGATTGTGATCGATGTTTTTGAGGAATCACTAACTTACACAATCGGAAGTTTAACCCTATACGAAATTACCGATTATGCCTAAATTTGTCTTCAGGAATATAATCGGTAGTTTATGACTAAACATAACTATCGATTGTGCATGATGTTCATGAACAATGAAGAACAGTACCACAATCGGTAGTTAAATACAAACACGAAACTACCGATTATGACACCTAAGCTTTTAGGTTTAGGGTTTTAAACTTTTATTAGTGAAAGGTTTTGTGGTAATTATTTGATAAGTAAAAGGGTATTTTAGTATTTTTACATACCCTAGGTCACCCCTTAGCCACACCAATGGGATTGGGTTAAAAAGGTCGCATTTAATTAGTTTTGGGTCGCCCTCAAATTCGCAAGGTTTTAATATGCATAGACCAAGATTTGAGAGAGAAGAAAAATTCACCAAATTCTTCGTGCTATCTTTAGATTTTTTTTTCATGCGAAAATCTTTAGAGATATATCCCATTAGAATAACATATACAGTGCCAACAAATAACGGATACCTGCAAAACAAACAAAGACAATGCAAGAAATCGGAGGAAAAAATAACCTCTATAAGATAAAAGCAACGCGAAGCTTGTCTTTTACTCGAGTGCTCTATTTTATATAACCCTAGAACTTCCATTAAAAAATATATCAATCAATATCTTCAAAGTCATAGTAATATCTTTACGGTAATCTTTATAATTTTAGATAGTTAGTGTAGATAAGGCTCATTCCAAAAGATACACCAAGAGATAGTATGTTCTCCAAAACCCAATTAAGATCAAGCATCCCAACCTCACTTGTCCCCGATAAGAATGTAAACTAATCACACATTGGCGTTTGACCATTAATCCAAAGGAAATATTGTAAAAACAATGAAAAAAAAAAAAAAAAAGTATGCAGGCGCTCAAAATCATAACACAACATCATAGCCAAAGAAGATTCTGAGTACAATGGCATTAACAAAACTTCCGAGTTATAATATTTACCTAGATCATCACTCGAATGGAGAATAAATATCATGGATTCATTAAAAGCCATGGAATACAATTGTCTGATTTTGTAGATCTACACCGAAAAGTAAAATAGGATGGTGAAAATTAAAGAACATCCATAAATAATAAAACTATCAAGATTAATTTAATCACCACTAATACAGTTGATATCAGTGCTCATGATATTTGACTATTGATCATAATAATATGCAAAATAAAAATTACATATACGAACCAATTAATTCTCTATAAATAAAAATAAGAAAACACCAATACCTCAAAAAAAAAGATTAGATTTATCACCTCATCCATACATGACATCCTCGTATCTTGATTTGTCATCAATAGAGTGAGAAGAGATACCACCAGCAACAACTGCAGAACAAATATCATCATTAACCACAAAAATTTAGCATCAAAATCCGATATTACTAAAAAATTGAGAGACAAAAAAAAAACTAGAATATAAAAAATAGCACAAAACGATGAGGCTTTACCTTTGCTCAAGTTCTTTATATAGAGAGTATCCAAGCAAAAAAAATTAAAAATAAAACTCGATTTTGGGGAAAAAAATTTCCTAGTTTAGGAAACAACATCCTATAACTTGTGAAACATTTATAATTTTGGATAGTTACGTGATTTTAATTTCACTACAATTGCTGCAAATATTTTTATATAAAAAATATCTAACATATCAATATATAACAGAATTAGAGATCGTCTTTATTTAGTTTATTCTTAATTTATTTTTATTTATTTATATTTATGGAACTAACAAAATTGTATGAACAAAATTAAGAAAAGTAATATGAACATGAGGAAACAAAAAAATATAATTTTTTGATTATGATCGTTTTTGTATTATTAGCTTGCTTAAGATCACAATCTTTGCTCTCTTTTTTTTCAAAATTCTAACAACTATGTAATTTTTGACCTTTTGGATAGGATCACTACAAAAATTACTCGCATAAGAGAGACATCGTCCGATTAAAAGGTTAGTACCCACAACCAATCTAATCAATTATATTTTTTCTAATTCTCATCGAAGGTGTAATCTATAGGAATAGTTTATTTTGTAGTTTTAATTGATAGAACGGAGTTGTAATAAGGAAATACTGATTTTTGAGAATTGTAAATGGACATTAGACATTTGACATTTTTTTTTATATTTTTTTTTATTTACTATGTGATGATCATGCGATTGATGTTGCGATTGATGTTGGATTGATTTAATTTTTGACTATCATAATAAAATCGTGTATGTGTGATTGGTTATTAGTTTATATATTTTTATCAACCATATTTACTCGATATAGTCGCTTTAGGAAATAAAAAATATGTTTTCCTTAGAAAAAACCGTGAATGTGTGATTGGTTATTAGTTTATATATCTTTGTAACAATATTTAGCCGATATAATTGCTTTAGAAAATAAAAATATGTTTTTCTTAAAAAAAATCATGGGGCCAGCAATTTTTTCCCATGTTTTCTATTGGGCCACGTCAAATAAACTTCCTTTAAAACGTCTGGTAGGGTCAGAATCAACCAGAAGCTCCGGTGAATGAGAGCGCTCGAAAACTCTTTTTTTATATAAAGAATATTTCTCACGACATATCAAAAGTTGAATATTAAGTTTCTGCCAACTTTTAACGAGGAAGAAACTTTGTTTCCGACCCCGAATAACCGAGCCCCATAATGGTTAGTTTTTTTACCTATTCTAGGCTAAGCCAAAAACCCTAAATTTGGTTAGCCTAGGTTTACCATAGTGTTTACTCTTACAACATCTTCTTATTATTTTTTCATAACAATAATAGGGATGATTGTGATGAATTTTGAATCATCGCACATTATTATTAATACAAGACTTATAAAGACATTCAATTTATTAGAGATTTTTAAACCCGTACAACTTTTTAATCATGAAAATAAACATTAATTATTTCGTACCGATATAACAAAAGTATCTGACCATAATTTCAACATACATGGAAATAAAATGAAAGAAAACACATTAATACAAAGCAAACAAGGAGAGCCTACACAAACTTAAAATTAGATCAGTAATCCAATTCTTTTGCCCGACTTTCCGAGAAGATGATAGACACAATTTTGTGTCTGATTTGTTCCCAATTTGTATATTGTTAGAACTCAATGGTATACTTATATTGTGTTTTTATTGTGTTTGTATGTATTTTTAAAAAATAAACTTTTGAGGAAAAATAGGATTACAAAATATTAAAGGCAACCCCCACAATTGATAAAGGTACCCATTTGTTGGATAAGGGCGCCCATTCTCTTTAAGTCAAAACCATTTTGGCGGGAAGATATCTTCACTTAAACTATCGGATCTGTGAAGGATTTTTAGGCGAGAGTTGGAGAAGATTTTGGTTTAAAGACAAGAATAAACTCTTGCCTTATAAAGAAGACTTTTAAAGGTGTGGGACACTCAAAATCAGTTAATAGTTTCACGTAAAAAGGAAAAGGATATCTCTCGGATTCTATTGAGAAGATATTTTCTCTGTCATACAAGGAAACATAGCTACAAAAATTAAATCTCGTGTCTTAATGAAGAAACAGGGTCTGTCGAGAATATATACTCGTATTATGAAGTAAACAGAATCACAGAAGCATAAAGAGAGAAAGATATGATCGAGAGAATAGTTAGAAAGTTATGGCCGAGATTGAAAATATCTTTTGAAGTTAATAAGAAGAGATTTGGGGTTGTTTGAGACTCTAGTATAAATAGGGAGTCGAAGAGAAGATTGGGGGGATGGCTCTTCCAAAAAATGAAGGAATCAAAAATCAATCAAAAAAAAGTTTTTGCTGCTCGTGAAGAAGATGGAGAAACTGTTGCTAAAAGTTTGAAGAAATCGTAGCTAAAAAGGAGAATTGTCGTTTACGTCCATGGTCTATTCTCTTAAAATCAATATCTATTGTAACGGTTTCATGAATAACACCAGCAACAGTTCTGAGCTTTAATACAGGAAAGAACAAGCCTTATTCAGCTGTGCCCGAAGTGAGTCGTTTATTCATTAAATTGTTCTATTCTTTCGGCGACGAATTTGTTTAGTTCTTATTAGTAATTCTTTTTTGAAATCATGAATAAGAAGGGTTTTTCTTCCATTCTTTTTGCAATGAGTATCTAGTTTCCTCCCCTAGGATTAGAGAGGAAGTCCAATTATGTTTGTTAGAATGTTTTGATTATTCTCTATTAATTTCTTTTGGTCCTTATTTTCTTATTTATTCATGATAATAATTTCTCCATATGCCATATTGCTTTATTAAATGTGTTACAGTTTGTTTTTCAGAGAATAGCAAATTATAGTGTAGAAAATTATTAATCTTTTGAGAAAAACAATTGATTTAAAACGATTTATTTTCCAAGACATAATTATTGTGTCCGAAATCGTCTTGTGTATTATTCTGAAAAATTATAGAAAATGGTTGTAAACATCTAGTAAGCATGATTGTGATGAAATCTCGAGTCCTAAGCTTTCTTTCACTTGAAATCATTTTTAATTTTAGTATTTTTAGTATTTTTAGTTTAGAAAAATCACCAATTAGTTTGTCATTAGCACTTGATTAATTAAAAGTTAGAAACAAAAATTTTGAAATCTCTATGGAACGAATCTGCAATTGTATACTATCTAATCGACAGCCTTCACTTACGGCATTAATTAAAATTCCATCAAGTTTTTGCTAGCTCTGTCAGAAAACGAAAGAATCAAAAAAATCAGAAAATCTGCTCGTGATGAAGAAGATAAAGAAACTGTCGCCTAAAGGTTGAAGGAATTGTTGCTAAAATGTTTAAGCTTTGTAACGTTTATCTTCAGTTTGCAATGTTTATGTTCAGTTTGTAACACTTGGTTTGTAACAGCGAGTCTGTAACGTCCATACACGGTTGCAAACTCGCTGCTTTTATTATTTTCTCTTCTTTTCACCTTTGTAAACATTTTTTGAGATATGTACCTATCTTTCGAGAGTGTTTTGAGCATGATGAGCTAAACCCCAACACTGAGACAATGGAGGAAGCTATTTTTCACAATTTTTTGGTAACTATATTCGATTCTTTATGACTATTTGCACTTATTTTAATTGATTTATGATTTTTTACTAATTAGTTATCATTTTGTTTGATGATGTATGCTTATTCTTAGAACTTTTGATGCACCATGCTTATTATTTACATCTAATGTTTTAGAAACCTACTTTTAGCAAATAAAAAAAAGAGCTTAAATGGTTAAAAATCAATTTTTTAACCACATGAATGTGAAAATCGATGGGATTCTGAGTCCCAGTCTTTAATAATATTGCTACCATCTTTTGTATATATTTGCTAGTTTAGTTTTAGAAATTAGAATTAGGACTAAAATCTTTCTTCACAAGTCCGAGTAAATGACACTTTTCTTACCACTGTTACAACCGCAGCAGAAGATCGATACAAATTTTCTTACCTTTATTCTCTTTTTTCAGTTTATCTTCAAGAGCGAAACGTTCCTCCTCACACTCAGCCAATCTTGCAGCTAATTGTGTTTCCTTAGGACTAGGTTGTACAGGAGCAGACCCCCCACCTACATAAGTAACCTCACGATATGGAATTGACAGAACAGATAAACCATAGCTTGGCATGTTTAGTACCTTACACGCCCAAAATCTTAGGGGTTTGCTCATTTGAGGTAAGTAATTATAAATTTATCACGAGGAAAAATTATGGGAAGAAGTTCATCATAAAAGTTCACTAGACAATCATATTTGTATATGAAACCTGCCATACCGTCGAAATCGTTCTTCTTCCATTGAAAAGAGTGATCAACCAAAGATAAATAATATGTGACAGTTCCTAAGTATGTGAAGTCACCCACTATATTGTTATTTGATATAATAGTGTCACCGTAAAGTTCATTAAACCTCTATAAACCGATCTCTCCTTTTAAATAACCGATAAACAACATAGAGTCTCCGTACCAATGTGTTTCAGTTGGGGCAGTTTGGGCCGGTGACGAAGATATAAATAAACCCAGTATCATTAAAACTGTGAAAAAGTGCAGAGATCTTCATTCTCTTTAAAAAGATTACTAGAAATGGATAATGGAGAGAGAGAAATAAAGGGTTTTTTTGGGGTTTATTTGATTAGTTTTATGAATAGTAAGTTTAGATGAATACATGATGGTATTTATATATGAAACCTGATAGAAAGACGTGTATTCCTATAGGCAAAATATGATTTATTTTAAATAATGATAAGTCTGAATACTTAGAATAAAGTATAATACTACTAATGTATTGTGTCATTTGTTGTATAATAAACAATGAAAAAATAAAAAACATATTATCATATTCAAGTTTAAATCTGATTTAAATACCAAAAATTTCTTAATTAGTTCTGGATAATTTACAACTAAGGTAATACCGAATTTTAATGCACGGAATCCATAGTTAAGAAATAGATGTTATAACATTCATCCCATTAGGCCATTATCATTATATTCAATGACGGGACCAAAGGTGCTCCAACCACCCCCAAAATTTTGAATCCAGCCCAAAAAAAAGTTTTTTAAAAAATAGGGATTTGTTTTTTTAGACCTTTTTTTGTAAAAAAAACAAAGAAATTATATTGTTTTATCCCACCTAAATTTACCATCCGGCTTCCATCTTTAATTATACTCATTCCTTCTGAAAAATAAATTTATCATATATTTTTTTTCCTTCCTACCGATCCTTCTTACATAACACTTGAAGATGGTTTTACGAGTTTATAACTTTATATAAACTACTTATTAATACGAAATCATTTATATGAAATTGTGATAAAATCATTGGAAGTCAATTTTTCGCAAATTAATCTCCTTACTATCAAAACATAAGTGTACTCCAAGACTCATAACTTTACCTTGTCTACTTTGAATTTCCACGATTAATTATCATTGATAAAACAAAACTTGGTATAAAAAACCAAGATGAACAAACTTCCTATACAAAAAACCCTCCCATTTTTTATAAACAAAAATCATTTTAATTAAAAATGAAATTAAAACCCCAATTCCCTTAATAATGATTCATTTAGTTTTTAGTATTTTTCAATATATCCGAGTTATCATTCCCTATATAACCTAGGTATTGTAATTTTGTGGCGTTTTTTTTTTTCTTCTTCTTCTTCTTCTTCTTCTCCCCACCACTATCACCAACAACAACAATACTTCCTCCGCCACTATCACCAGCAGCGACAGTACCTTCTCCGCCACAACAACACCTTTGTATCCTTCACCAACACCTCTATTCTTCTTCTTCTCCTCCCCACCACCATCACCAGCAGCAACAATACCTCCCCCGCCACCATCACCAGCAGCAACAGTACCTCCTCCGTCACAACAACACCTTCGTATCCTTCACCCAACACCTCTCTTCTTCTTCTTCTCCTCCCCACCACCATCACCAGCAGCAACAATACCTCCTCCGCCACCATCACCAGCAGCAACAGTACCTCCTCCGCCACAACAACACCTTCGTATCCTTCACCAACAACACCTCCTCCTTCCCCATCGCTTCCTCCTCGTTATTGTTTCTCCTCCACCACTATATGTCCAAATCCACCACCAACAACACCTCTTCTTCCTCCTTCTATCCTCTACAAACATCACCAACACCTCCAGATCATCATCGCCGAAAATCAGCAACAAAATATAATGATACATCATCATTGTCGAAATTAGGGTTTTTTGTTGGTGAAACGTCAGAAAATGATGAAACCTTTTTTGGTTCCATCGTTTTTTTTTCATCTCTGATATGATGGAACCTTTTTTGGTTCCATCGTTTTTTTTCATCTGTAATTTTATTTGAACGAAGAAAATGATGGAACCTTTTTTGGTTCCATCGTTTTTTTCATCTGGAATTTTACTGAATTGGTTCCATCATTTTTTTTCATCTGGAATTTTATTGAACGAAGAAAATGATCAAGAAAATGATGGAACCTTTTTTGGTTCCATCTTTTTTTTTCATCTGGAATTTTACTGAACAAAAAAATGATGGAACCTTTTTTGGTTCCATCGTTTTTTTCATCTGTAATTTTATTTGAACGAAAAAAATGATTGGACCTTTTTTGGTTCCATCGTTTTTTTTCATCTGGAATTTTATTGAACGAAGAAAATGATCAAGAAAATGATGGAACCTTTTTTAGTTTCATAGTTTGTTTTCTTCTGGAATAAGATGAAACAAAAATAAATGATGAAACCTTTTTTGGTTTCATCGTTTTTTTCATCTGTAGACGAGGATGATGAAGCTACTGACGATGAAGATGAAGACGAGGAAAAAATTCCGTAAGGTGAAGGGGAAAAAAATTCCGTTAGAATTGAATGAGATTGAAGGGTTTTTAAGGAAGGATATTCTGGACAGTTGGGTTTTAATGGGTTTTTTGTGCCAAATTTCTTTCGTTGGATTTTTTATAGTTGGATAGTGACCCCTCTGGACTTATAACTCACGGCCTATTGATATAATGACAATGTATAAATCACACGATTCTCCATTTGCATTAGCATAAAGTGAAAAATCAGCATTGAAAAAAGACATTGTCATTTTATCAATGTTAATGGATTCTCTGTGTTACTCAACAAATGTTGATTGATTATAGTATACCAATATTAATCGGTTTAATAAAGTCCATTCACTTAATGCACATATTTATTTTTAATTAATTTTGATTATAATATACTTATATTAATTAGTTTAATCCAATCTTACAATTAATCTGCCTAATTATTTTGAACGAATGTCAACTATAGTAACATGGACAATTTAATGTAACTTTTACTAATAATGTGCCTAAAATTATAACATACTGATATTAGCAAGTATAACAAAATCATTAGATGATTTTCTTAATGTTTCCTTTGAACCGTGAAGGTGGTTTTTAGTTGCGACCGCACTAGGCTACTTATATGCGGGCCAAGTTGGATGGTTTGCGTGGCACACCGATGAAAAGAAATATTGAGATTTCATTTTACAACCTTAACTTGTTCACGATGTTGTTCTAGTACTACTAGTTTTGTGACTAAGGTTCTAATCGTGGTATGTGTTTTGTGCTAGGACATGGATTTCATGAGAAGGAAAAAAAACTAGTTTATGTGACTAAGATTCTAGGCGTGGTATGTTAATAGACACATTTTTATCTCAAATTTTATTTTGATAGTGTTCAACTGTATACTAATTGTGTTATTTTATGTGTTTGTAGATGTTTTTGGGAAACAAACATTTTTGAAAAATTGGCTCGAAAAAGTGTTAAAGATACCCTGAAAATTTACTAAAGGCACCCCAACTTTAGATAAAGGCACCCTAAATTACTAAAGGCACTCCCATACAGGATTAGAGGCACTCCATCTTCTTCAAGGGAAAAAAACTGAATTTTGGTGGGAAAATAAGATTTGAAAATTTTAGTTTTCTGGATCGATATTTAGATCGATTCAATTGCAGATTTTGGTTGGGTTAGACTTGTTAGGGCTAAGAAAAGTTGTTATGGTGTTTGATTCGATTAAACAGGGCCTAATCATCGAGTTGGAGTAAAACAGGGAAGGAGTTATTCTCGGGATGTTCTTTGTTATTTTTGGAAGATTTACGTGTGGTTGCAGAGAGTTTGATTGCATCTAGGATGTATATCATCATAGTTGGAGTGTGTCTGCTGCAAACAAACACGAGAAAGAGAAGAAAAAGGAATAAAATCTTCCTGGTTTTTAGAAAAAAGAAATAAAAGATTTTTAAGATTTCGGGAGTAATTGAGGAACATGTGGTGTATATATATATATATATATATATGTTGTTGGAGTCACGGAGAAAGAGGAGAGAGTTGGGAGAAGGTTAGAGAGAGCGAGAAAAAAAATCAAGAGTTGCAAAGAAATTCTACTGCTGCTCCTCAAGAACATGAAGAACATAAGACTGCACACAACAGTCGTTTATTTCATAAGTGTCATTTATTTCAAAATCTTGTACCAAAAATTTGTAACATTTATCTTCAGCTTTGCAACACTTGCTCTATAACAGTGGGTCGGTAACGCATATAAATGTTGATAATTCCTGGTTTTAATCATTTTCTCCTTTTTCATCTTTTGTAAACACTTGTTGAGCCATGAATCAATATTTTGAGTGTGTTTCCAACATGAGGAGCTAAACCCCAACCTATGGGACGACGGAGGAAGCCTTGATTTCCAAAATAAAGTGGTATTATTTTATCTAATATTTGTGTTAACTTCTTTATATGATTTTTACATTAATTTGAAATTGAATTTAATGATTTTGATTGATTAGTCGTGATTTTATTTGATGGTACATGCTTGGTCTAGGGATTTTTTATGTTCCATTCTTAAGATTTATGATTAAAACTGTGAAAATCTACTTATCTAGGCAAGATTAGAATCAACTTGAATGCTAGAGTTACACAATTATTATAAATTAAATCTCTAGATATTGGTTTTCGGTGGAATCCTTAGTCCCGGTTTCTCTACAATCTTAAAATCAATTTTTAATTAAAATTAGTATTAGCAATTAAATATAAAATCAATCTTCACAAGTCTTAGTGTTTGAATCTTTTTCTTACCACTGTCTATAATCCATATCATATGTGTTTTGTACTAGGACATGGATTTCATTGGAAGAAAAAGAACGGGTTTGGTCCAGAATATAAAAAGATTTTACTGTCTAGTTATAGATATTTCTGGACTTATCAATTTACTCTTTTATTAATATGCTTCATATAAAACCTGACTAATTTGAGGCATATCAAATTCTTCACCCACCTAGATGAGGGGGCTAAGGGGTGTCTCAAAAGAATGAAACTACTAAATTACCCTCAATAGTTAAAATTATATTTTTATCCTTATCCCTAATACACCAATTTTTATTTATTTTTTATTTAATTAATTTTTAATTTTAATTTTGTTTTTTATTTATTTTTATTCTTTTTTATTTTTAAACTTTTTTTTGTTTGACTTATTCATATCTCTCTCAAAACAGATTAAAAAGTTGAGTATTAAGTTTCCCCAGGCGGAGTTTCCGACCCCACATAACCAAGCCCCATAATGGTTGGGTTTTTTACTTTACTATAGGCTAAGCCATTAACCCTAAATCTGTCTGCCTAGGCTTACCATAGTGTTTGCTCTTAGAGCACCTTGAGTAATAAAAATTTTCATAACATTAATAGGGATGATAGTGATGAATTTTGAATCCACGTAACATTACTATTAATGCAAGATTTACAAATACATTCAATTTATTAGAGATTTTGAAAACCGTACAACTTTTTAATCATAAAAATAAACATACATTATTTCGTACCGATATAACAAAAATACCCGACCACCATTTCAACATACATGGAAATAAAACAAAAGAAACACACCAAAACAAAGCAAACAAGGAAAGCCTATACAAACTTAAAATTAGTTCAGTAATCCAATTTTTTTGCCCGACTTTTCGAGAAGATCGATACAAATTTTCTTACCTTTCTTCTCTTTTTTCAGTTTATCTTCAAGAGCGGAACGTTCCTCTTCACACTCAGCCAATTCTGCAGCTAACTGTGTTTCCTTAGGACTAGGCTGTACAGGAGCCAACCCTCCGCCTACATAAGTAACTTCACGATATGGAATTGACGAAACCGATAAACCATAGCTTGGCATGTTTAGTACCTCACGAGCCCAAAATCTTACGGGTTTGCTCATTTGAGGTAAGTAATTGTTGAATCTATCACGAGGAAAAGTTATGGGAAGAAGCTCACCATAAAAGTTTACTAGACAATCATATTTATATATGAAATCTGCCATACCATCAAAATCGCTCTTCTTCCATTGAAAAGAGTGATCAACCAAAGATAAATAATCTGTGACAGTTCCTAAATATGTGAAGTCACCCACTGCACCGTTATTTGACATAATAGGATCACCATGAGGTTCATTAAGCCTCCATAAACCGATCTCTCCTCTTAAATAATCGATAAACAACGTAGAATCTTTGTACCAATGTGTTTCAGTTGGGGCAATTTGGGATATTGACGAAGATATAAAGAAACCGAGTACCATTGAAACTGTGAAAACTGCAGACATCTTCATTCTCTTTGAAAAAATTCTTAGAAATAGAAATGGAGAGAGGGAAAAAGAGGTTTTCTTTTTTCTTTCCTGTTTGTTTGGTTAGTGTTAAGATGGCAAGTTTGGACGAAGATGTATGGTGGTATTTATATATGAATAGATAGCTTTGGAACAATAAGTTATTCCAAATAATGGTAGGTCTGAACACCCACAATAAATTATACCACTACAAATGTATTGTGCCATTTGTTGTATAATAAACAATGGATGAAAAAAGAAGAAAAAACTGTCATCATATCCAAGTTTAAATCTAATTTGAATATTTAAAATTTCATAATTAGCTCCAGGTAATTTAGAACTAAGGTGATACAGAACTTTATTGCATGGAATCCAAAGCCAAAAAATAGATGTTATAACATTCAACTCATTAATATTATACTCAATGGCATTATCGTGATACTCAACGACAGAACTGGGGGTGATCCAACCACACCCATAATTTTGAATCCAACCCAAAATGTAGTTTCCCAAATGTACTTTTTGGGGAACCTTTTCTTAAAAAAAAATATTTAGTTCATCATATTGTTTCATCCTACCTAAATTCATATCCTGCTTCTTTCTCTGATTGTACTTATTTTTTCAAAAACCTAAATCATTTTTTTTCTTCCTACGGCTCATTCTCATGTAATACTTGGAAATCTATTTTTACAAAACAAAAGTGGTATTCCCTCGGTCCTAGTTTAGTTGTTATATTAGGATTTTTTTGTCCTAATTTATTTGATATAGATTATATTTTTTAATTTCTTTCCTAATATATCTGTTATTTGAAATCAGTATCTAATTTAGATTATTGTGTGTGTCCAACTTTCTAAACAACTCTCTTAAATATGGAGGGAGTTTATCTTTTGATTTATTTATTTTATTGATATAATTTATTTTATTTTTGAGTTGTTCCAAGTTAGGAATTAAAAACTAGGAGTACTAAAAACTAGAAACATCAATATTAGTCTAGGATATTTGAGAAAAAAAATATTCTGTAAATACTTTCTTAATCTTTATGCTAAACCCTAATATAACAACTAAACATTTTTACTTTTTTTTATACGATCCTTGAAAAAAATAAAAAAAAATAAAAGAAAATATATATATAACAATCAAATTAGGACAGAAAAAATATAAAATGATAATAAATTAACTGAAAATCTGTATTTGGTTAGTAACCTCCTCACTATCAAAACATAAGCATACTCCAAGACACGTAACTTTATCTCGTCAACCACGATGAGTTATCAATGATCAATAATTAAAGCCTACTTAAACAGGCACATGATGTGGTTAAAATCACACGATTCGCCAATGTTATGTGAGAATTAACAATTGGAAAAGCGAATAAATATCAAGTGATTTTCATATGTATAAAGTAAAAAATCAGCATGGAAAAAAGGCATCGCTATATTGTCGAAGTCAATGGATCCTCTCTGCTATTCTACAAATTGATTATAGTATACCAATATTAATTGATTTAATAAATTCTATACACTTAATACACTCGATTATTTTTAATTATTTTCGATTATAGTATACTGACATTAATTAGTTTAATCAAGTCTTACAATTAATGCACCGAATTATCTGAACGAATGTCAACTGTAGTATACTAAGATGCGCCTAATAATTTTGAAATAATATTGATTATAATGGGGATGTTTGGTAAAATTATGATTATAGATAATCATAAATTGAAAAATAATTATGCTATTACTTATTTTTTTAAAATAAAATATATTTTTAAAATAATTGATTATCTTAGAAAAATATTCTCGAAGAGTAGAGAAAAGAATGATGATCTAAGAACTTTTTTTAGTCCACTATTGTTTTTTTGTCTCTCTCTTGATAGTTTAGAGAAAATAAAGAAAAAAATTTAATTCATTTTTGTTAAAAAAATAATTGATTATAATAGTTTTTATAAACAACATTTTTTTACTAACGAAAATAATGAATTTTTTCAATTATAACTAAAATAATCAATTATTATAAATTTTAACAAACACATATATAATGGATTATGGACTGGATAGTTGATAATGGACTCATAATCCATTATAATAATAAAATCACAGGTGATTAAGAGGTTTGCACTTCGGAAACGCATGGACAGTTGGACACTTGGAGAGCTTATATTGAGCCTAGGCGAAAAACTCTTTGAAATGGCAGACATGGGTTTGGATGTTGACGACTCCATGACAAAGGCTGCCCTCAAATTATAATCCATGGCACAGCCCTAGAATGATCATCACCATGTCTACAGAAGATGACGCAGCCATCATTCCAGAAGAGGGTAATTGCTTACGACTTGAAATGGTGATAACTGATAACCAAGGAAGTAGTTTCATGTGAACTAAAAAGCTATGTAAAACAAAAGAACAACTTGCTTACATCTAATATTTAAGACTAACATATCAAAACACAGTAACCATTTACAATATTCCTTTCGTATGCCTTTCTAGCAGACATTTATTTTCTAGTAAATTTTCCATCTTCTATGTAAACATTACATGTGCATCTCGCACGAACAACAAATTTAGGGATACAGATTTACCCAGCATGGGAATACAACTCTAAAATTACTTCTTGAGCCATGCTGAAGGTAAGACACTTTTAAGCTTCCTTTTGAAGAGTAAAAAGATATCTGGACCCAACATGGGCCAAGTAGTCATAACAGCAATATAAGCAAGTAACCACATTGATGTTTTGCTCCGTCGAGAGAGTTGTTGTATGCATCTCTTCAGAGGAGCAGATATATCAAGGAGCTTGGCATCATGATTGGAAGGCATATCTTGTTTGCAGGGATCTGAAGTTTCACATATTGGATCTGTTTTGGTTTCATCCTCTCGTTCACTTTCATGTGTATCTACAACTATGTTCCTTGTTTCTCTTTCAGCGGTCTCCTGATTGTCAGACTCATTAACAATTGGACTAGTTGGTTCGTTTCCCACTGCGGACACCATCCCCTCTTCTGTAACAGTCACATATGGTCCCTGATCAATTGAAGTTTCCAGTGGAGAATGCTGAATAGGGTTCTGTACCTGCAGCAGTAGATAATAGAGTTTAATATTACTTGATGGAGAGTAACCTGGTTAGACTCCGTGCCTTCCTTTAGACAGGTACAGAATGGGATTTAGGCATGAAGGTAGTTGTAGTTGCAATACAGAATCGAATTTTCGTAGTATAGATTCATGCCCAGAAGTCTAAATCCATAAACTAGCCCGATTTTATGATTCCCAGTACAAGGTTTTTTCTTATCAATCCAATAAGACACCATATGGTAATAAAAATATGATGTACCTTCTTTCGTATATGCATATAAGGGCTTGTATATAGGACACTCAGGAATTCATCGACAGCCTTTACCCACCTGCACTGTAGGGAGACCAAAATTACTAGTTTAGATACAAGTGAAAAGCAATTGTTAGCAATATAATTAATAGACAAGGAGAACTTGTAATAAGCCATACTGACTTTTCCCACAAAAACTGTATATATATATATATCTATGCCCATTTTATCAAGTTTCTAATCACTAAGAGAAATGCTAACAAGATATTCTTAAAAGAGTAGCATGCATGCTAACGCCTACAGCGTCAAAAATCGTAACGTAGCTGGTGTTTTAGAGAAACTTTCTTCCCCTTATGTTACAACTAAAATATTTTACTAGAGCCAAAAGATGCACAGATCATGGATTCTCAAATGAAGTATGATAATCCAGGACAAAAGAAACCAAGTTTATGGTTCTTCCCAAGGAATATACAAAGTATGGTTTGGAGGATCCCTACTGACGGATATTTGCTACGCAGTTAATTAGTAAAATAAGAATTTTAATTTCTTTATTGAATAAAAACTGTTTATAGTAGTTCATGATTCGATCTTCCTACCAACTCTCATCCAACCAATTAACTTGCATCTACTGTTTATGAATTTTCCTTCCACTAATAGTGTTATGCTGAAGCTGGAGTGCACAGTGGACTAGTGAACCATTTAACGGGAAGGGAATGATTAAGAACAAAAAAACAAATTTGAGAAGAAGACTATAATTACGTAATTTCCTAATTATGGGAAGTTATATAAACTTTATGTTTTGGATTAAGATTCTATTATTTGATCATTTAAATAAATAAAAGGCCTAAAACACCAGTTACTAAGTAACGTTGACTTAAACGCAAGTTACTCTTTTGGGAGTGCATACTAGCGTGTTCCTCATATCTAATGCGGCCCTGCACGGCTCCAAATTAGGTTTTGCGACAACTACACCATTTTTCAACAAAATTAATAGTTTTAAGAAATCTAAGGATTAGGTTTTGCCATAACAAGATGGGGTTTCCAATAATGGGCAGGTTTTTCAGATAAAAAAACATAATTAAAATGGTTTGGGTTTGCACACATTTTTACAGCGTGACTGAATTAGGTGGAAACAAAATGAGGTCTCGGAAATAGGAAGGAATTGAGAAGAAGACTTCTCAAAAAAAAAAAAAAGTATTTAGAAGATAATATTATAAAGGTCTTATACCATAGGCGATTTGCAGTTATTCCTTCAAAAAATGCGAGATGCCCTCCATGTCGTGTTGCAGCAAAGACAATATTTTTGTTTGCCCTGATTAAAAGAAGCAAATGTCAGATCTGATGCTCAACAATAGATACACAGAACAAAAAATTCAGGCAAATGTTCAGATGCAAAATGATAGAACGCTACCTGCATTCATCCCAAGGAATGGCTTCCCTTGTACAGACTGGATCATCTGAAGCACTGATGCATTTCCCACAAATGTGGAACTACTACTACGTCGGTAATATGTGTCCACAGTCTAACAAAACAAAGATACCCTTATCAACACTACCCATTGGGGAATGAAGAAGAAATGTGAACTAGCGGTTAGTTGAAATGTTGATACCTCAAATGGTCCAGTTAGGCAAGTGGCATAGTTATCGAAGTCCCGAACTCTTCGTGACTGAAAAACAAGAAGAATATATAAGTCATTACAACAATCTTAATCAGATTCATAACATCTAACAATTTTCTTCTCTTAGTAATGCAATCTTGACACTCTTCCAAAATACCTTAATTCCAATCTGTATGTTCTATCCTTTTTAAGAAACAGAAGATTTCTCAAATCGTACTAGCTTGTAAGGATGACACAACTATAGAAACCAAATGCAACAAACTATTATGTGCATTGGTAAGTGTGCACCGGTTTACTGAACAACATGTAAATCCTAGATGATGTGAAGAGTAACAAACCTTTTGAATGCCTTCCCAATCAGCAAGCCGTGAGTACATGGTCTGGTGTCTGCACGTACAAAGACTAATGTTATTGTACAAGAAGCACTACAGAAATCATGACAAGGTAAGATAAAGATTTTCGGTTATGTCTTACTGTTACAATCGTAGTCACATAAAGAAAATAAAATAAAATAACAGTGTTAAGTTGTTAACCAAGTCCTTGGATGTCCTTCAAAAAAAAAAAAAGTCTTTGAATGGGAAGGAAATTGTGTATCAAACTTCTCAAGAAACAAGGTTAACTTACAGTTTTGCATAACCTTGAAGACCAATTGTTAGAACTCTGTCATAGAGTCTTTGCACAAGTTTGCGTGTTATGAACCTGTCACCCATCTATAAGATACATTGATAAGACAATAACATTGTAATTTCTGAAGATGGGGCTGCATCAAGTAGACAGATGCAACAAGAGCAAAAAAATTAGTATCTAAAATATTAAACGAATTAGGTCTCTAAATCCTAACACAAGAATTAGGATTAAAAATTAACATATGTATATATATATACCGAATACACGTCTCAGCCATCCAAAATAGAACTAACGCGGGGAAATTTACAATGGAGGGAGAGCTTCTCATGAAACTTAACGAAGCTCAGTGCTTTTTTGTTAATAGTGGACGAGGAAACAAATGTTATTAAAACTCTATACTTTTTCGTCAATTAACTTCAATGATGCACTTAATGCGACCAAGGGGAAATTGGAAAGTAACGGTACTGAAAAGGCACTTTTCTAACTAATATAGTCAATGTTGAGAAAATTACAAGTCAACATATAAGCAAGTTTAACAGAATAAAGATTGAATACCAACCAAGAGGTCCCATGGAGAGCAAATAGCTACAGCCCCAGCAAAATAAGTATTATCTCCCTCCTCTCCAAGATATTTAACCTGTAATTCATCATTTAGTTTAGAATTTAAAATGCTAAAGCATCTCCCCTAATCATTACAGGTTGGTTATCTGTAAGCATGGTTTGAAAAATCTGATTGTCTAGAATCTAACAGAAAATAAACAATAAGAAGAACTTCCATACGAAGGCTTCAGGGACAATAACATTTTGCTTTTTATGCTTAATTCTATTTCAAGATTCCATACAACTACCAAGAAACAGTTTTAGAACAGATCCATGTATACTTGCTCGAGTACAGAAAGTCTGTCCTCTAGTGGTCAACTCAAAACTGACAAAGTTCTGAGCCCCCATTTGAAAACTTACGACATGTTGGTCCGATATAAGACCAATTTACTAGAACTCTGCTATGTAGATTCACACATGTATATACACATGAAGTATCAGCTAGAAACCAAATATAAAATGTTAGCTTCACTTTTACAAACCAACAAGTAAATATGAGAAACTAAAAGAGAGCTTAAGATACATTTAAGAGAACCATTACTGGACTTTGATTGACTGACAGACTAGCTACCTAATTGATGCATGTTCAGGCAAGGTTCCTCCAGTGGTAAAGCGCTAAAAGCTTAAAACTAGAAATTGATTATCTAAATATGCTCAAAATTTTCATTTGTAAAAGCACTCATGGTACCCCTTGTTCTTGGATATCCAGAAGTTTCTAGACCAATAGTGTTCCTGATGGCTTATTACTTTTCTCAAGCATGTTTGATGACTTATGAATTTTTCATGCTTGCACCATCATTATTCTAAAAGGAGGAATGAACTCTACTTTTAAGGAGTAACGGAGGTTATGATCTATGATATACCTCAGGCATCTCAAAACCATTTTAAACTTCTGTTAATATAAATTGTTGACCGGCAAGGCAGAAAGAACACAAACTTCATTAGTGACCATTACCAGAACATTGGAGCCGATGCTTGTTCCAACAGCAAATAGAGTAGCCTGAGGATAATCTTGATGAAGATGGTCAACAACTCTTCGTAGATCATCCGTCCATCCAGCGTTGTAAAAACAATCAGACTGTCAAAAGCCATATTTCATATTGTTGATTAATAAGAAATGAGATGAAGACATGTAGAACTCACTTTAAGAAGGTAAGAGCATTTGATCTATTGACGATTAACAAAAAACAGAACGGAGAGTGAAGAGACCAACCAGCGGGACTCCTCACTCCTCCATGTTACTTGAAATATGATCAACTCAATTCATTCTATCTAAAAACCAGTGATGCCCCATTTCATGATTACCGGTTACTTTGAATATTGACATGTTTTACAGTTCATAATATATCCAGTTTTGCTTACGATGCAGCAAACTTTGTCTGTACAAGTGATAATATCAAACTTGAATCATGAAACATATACGGCATCTGTATAGAACCGAAGGATGTCTTTATGTGACAGTAAAGTGTACACGCTAACACAAAATGTATTTTACATGATTAACCACACATACAGGTAGTAATTGCAGAAACATTTTGTAATTGGTCGCACATCTCCACTCAACTGAATGTATCATTTGGTACTGGTAAGAGACCACATTTTAAAACTCCGAATCTACAAAACTATGGATTAAAGTGTCATATCCACGTGGAATAAGGTTACGGCAGATATACGGGTAGACCAAAAGATTACCCCAGTAACTAATATTTGATATTTGATAAGATCTTACCAACTTCAAAATGACATTTCGCAAAGATGGTTGACAGGGTGCAAAAAAAAAGGCCCTATATTTGTTATCAGGTGAATAATACATATCGGTGAACAACATTTTAAACAAAATAATACTACGTGCATATGGACCCCCCAGGCTATACTTAGTTCAAAGTAAACTGCCACAGCATAACGGAGAGGGACAAACGATATGCTGATCCTAGGACAGAGCACGGATTATATGGTCAAACTGCATTGAGGACCGTTGTCTTAGAAGGAAGGATTAGTGCTTGTATTTCAACAACACGAAAACAACATGTGATGGTTTACCAGTTCTTCTATAGCCACTAATAATATTAATAATGAAACAGCAATTTGCTTCAGAATAACATAGAATTTGTTTCTTAGTTCAGTAACTTTTACATGGATAAAAGATGAACAAAACTCAAAACATTGCATATGTTTTTTAGATTCATCTAAGCAGAACTTACAGTTATTGAGATTCCACCAAGTCCCCTATGGTTGCTGACAACAACATTCCAGCCACTTTTCACAATCTTGAAGACTAGATGCTTTATATACTGCAATAAAACAATGGAGCAAGCAACTCTGAGAATTGATTTGTACCTCGCACCCATTGACTATTAGTATATGACAATGTGGTTTGCTGATACAAAAAATAATGAATTGGGGACAGCAATTAATACTCCCCTAAGTCGTATTGCCATACTTGCATTAACGGTAAAATGTTTGCTTATGCCTTGACCTACCAACTAGAGAAGTTATTGTTGTTTGAAGTAGACCCTATGATGCATGAGTGAATATACTAAACATAGTAACCTATTCCATTAGGAAATCTCAGAAACAGAGATGCATTTTAGTCTTTTGTTTTTTCTTCTTAAGCAGATACCAAGTCTCTACCAGTAAAATAACAACTAAACCAAAGAAAGGCAGAAAGTGTGATATAAAGCTCAATATTTGATAGTGGAGGAATTCCATATGACGCCAGCTTTCTTACATAGGCTTGAGAAGGAAGATACATCGTATTTTTGATTTTTTAGTTCCTTCTATACTTCTGTTCTTTCTTTCCACTATAAGTGATGAGTTGCTTACTTATGGATTTCTGTAGCCATTTCCAGTTTGTTGGTACTGGTTTTGGTTGCTAATCAGTAAAGGTTGGTTGTTGATCAAGGAAAAACATGGCTCAAATCTGAATTTGGAACAAACCTGTAATTAGAAATATTAGTCATTGTATGGTTCAAGTTACTAACTTGAATCGTATTCTAATGTACGTTTAATAAATGCTGATATATTCAAAAAGTGGAGAGTTAAAACAAAAATTTATCTAATCCTGCATCATGATAAAGTCAAATTTAACATGCCACGCCTTTTAATGCTCAAAGAATTGACTGTAACATGCCACATTATTTGGGAAATTAAAGAAGAAGCTACTGGAGCTCTGAATCTGTTAAAGAGAGCATATTGGAGAAGATGAAACTTACAGCAGAATGGGAATCACTTGTTAAGCCAGGGACTACTACCACAATAGGGGTGATGTCATCCTTCAAAGGAACATTATTAGTGTGAGAAGCCCCTCCCGATACTGGTGTGCCAAAATTGAACAATTAGAGAAACAGACAGTAAATTTGCTATAATTGTTTGGTTACTGTAGCTTGGAATCTGTATGTAAATAACATATAGGGATAGTGATAATACGGGGCCAACCACTTCTTGGTGGCAAAACAGCTAGGGAAAGCCGGAATATTAGATTCTGCAACACTTCCAGAGGGGTAAGGATGGAAATCATCGGTGAGAGACACTAGAACACTAATATGTGGAAATTGCCAGAAACCCGTAAAGGAGGACCAAGCGACAAGAAGAAAAATAAGCTACTTCCCATATATTATTGATGAACTTGAAACATAAATACTTAAGAAGGCAATAATATTTCAACATGTTAAAAAAACAGTTCGTAGGTTTCCTAGCCACTATTGCAACCATAGCGCCAATAGCATTGAGGAAAAAGTGGGAAAAGAAAAGACGAAGAAAGTGACAGGTGTTACTTATTCAAGAGGTAAGACACTGATCACCTATAGCATGGTAAAAATAACCATCTTATAGCATGAAGATGCGGTATATGTTACGAACAGTATAGGTTTAACATACTCAATCATAAAAATCTCGAAAGGTAACTTCAAAAACCATTCATCCAGAGATTCCAGACAAAAACTAGTAAGATGGTAAAACACCAATGTATAGTAACAACTACAACACAAGATATCCCGCTCAAATAAAGATAAACCTTAATAATTATTTAGAAGTTTAAGAGTTTAAGATTTACCAGCAGATGACATCAACCAATCCAAAGCAATTGTTCCACCATCAGGTGTAAGAAATATTTGCCTGAACAAACAATATTCATCACATAACAACTGCACAAACCAAGTTTAACAAGATACTAGGGAGGAAGAAAAATGGCAAAATAATTATACCAATGACTTACAAGAGACTACAATACTAGGCATCTTATTGCACAACACAGACAAAATCAAGCCATTCATGACCTTCTTAGATAGAAGTGCATGCTGAGCCAGACTAACTACTGAGACATCAGACAAGTGTCAAGTAGAAATAAAAGAGAAACTCCAAATATAAATAGTGTAAACAGCCACATCTACCAAAATGAAGTAATGTAAATTGTTAGGTTTTAGTCTGTGCGAAGGGTGGTGGGTATAGGCCACCGTTACCTATTTTACAGTTTATATTTTCCCCAGTCAAACTAATTACCAAGTATTAGCAATGTCTGGTCGTAAAATGACTAAATTACAGTTTCAACATCCAACTATCTAAACAAACATTAAAACCAAATATGAGTTAGAACTTAGAACTAGGTTGAGATTCGTGATAAAACAGAAAGCAGCTTTATTTAAGCATGTCGTCCAAGTAGAAGTTCATGATCTTCTTCTATGTTTTCATCAAATGACGATACTCACATACACCAAAACTCAACATTCAGGAAATTAGACATCAAAAATAGACAAATTATCCGGAATACCTCTTGTAGCTGAAAACAGGAGGCCTCCCAAAGAAGTTGAGAAAGCTGTCGGTATATGCGGACTAGAAAGCCAAGGAGTTACTAAATACCTGCACAATTCAGAATCCATAGAAACAAATAAATAAAATTATCCATACATGTGGGGGGAAACTGGCGCCTCAATTTGAAACTTTCAACTTCAAATTGACTAGGTCTTTAAGATTATTCAAGTAATTGACTCAGATTCAATCATAAAATTCTTCCAAAATGATAAGTTGATAACATAATTAAATAATCAATTTATAATCTAGTTTGAGAAAAGAAAATTGAGTTGACCTTCCATGAAGAGTCTGGCACTTAGAAGCAACACCCTCATAGATCTCAGAGCATGAATTATACGTCAAAGAAATCGAATCCCCTCTAAATCCATGTAATAAATCTTGAAAGAAATGGATCTCCAGAAAATTATATGAAAAAATGAAAAAAATAAATGAAACGGCGTAGAAATAGTGTGAAATAGGTATGAGTAATGCTGCTTTGTAGAGAAGTTCGTATGGAGATGAATTGGAATTCATTCCATTATGGTAATTCGAGGATATTGGAAACCCTAATTTTGGTTTTGGGGATATAGTGGATTTGGGTAATAAATGGTTGAGGATGTGTTCAGCTACCTCAGAGGAGTTCTTCCGGTGACGACCACATCGAAGGAAACGACATGGACGTTGAATCATTTTTATTTTCTGTTTTTTTCCAACAAGACAATCAGCTTCTCGTTTCGCTCGTGTGAAAGAAAATTATAAAATACTGCTCAAAAGTTTATAGGGATTACACGTGTTTAAGAGGAGGTGTACTTATTGTTAGGATGGCAGGTTAGATCAACAAGGGCTTCAGGTGTTAAAGGTCCGTTCAAAAACGAAACTGCTACATACCCCCACACAATTATCCCCCACATTTTTTCCTCCTGATGTGACACCAATCTAATCCTTTTATCGAGAAACGGTGAACTCATAACTTTTATAATATGTCATGGGAAAAATATATTGGGGGTTAATTTGGGAGGTAAAATATATTGAGGGTTAATTTGGGAGGTATCTAGCATTTTCAGTTCAAAAAAAAAAGTTCAGAATGCTCAGTTGTGTCGTGTCAAATAAAAAAAAACTATTAATACTATATATTTTTGTCGGAAAAGATAGAGTTTTTATTAAATTTTTTGTAGTCTTAGTATGATTTAAACTTGGAATCTATGAGTCACTAAAATTCACTAGCTATTAACATTATTCTGAATGAAATGTAAGTGTAGCCTTTAGTCTCACATAGTGCAAATAAAAAGGGTGAAGGTCCTCCATATTACTAGGATTCTTCATATTCTAAGTATGACCAACTCTTGTGTTAACATACTTTTGTATAGAGAGAGGAATTAGACAATAGCTAATATAAGTTTCACACACGTGCGGTGCTTCGTACGAAGGAAAAAATATATGGCATCTGCAAAGGACATGGAAAACAAAGTTTGAAAAATGTGAGACTAGCAGACGCGGCTCTAAGCGTGGTCCTCCTCACAAAGGTACATTTCGTAAACCTTAATCTAGCATTACTAGAATTAAGGGTAATTGTTATGTTTGTGGAAATAATAGAATATGGCAATTCATTGTAGACAACGTAAGGACCTTAATAAAAAAAAGAAAAATTATGTCACTCCGGTTAAAAATAATAAGGATGAGTTCAGTGGTACGATGTTTGAAGTTAATCTTGTGACCAATGGTGGGTGGACTCTGGTGTCACCAACCATGTTTATGGAAACATATAAGGTAGGAGATAGTGAGAAACTCTACATGGATAACTCCTATGCATAAGAAGTCGCAGGAAGGAAAATGATGGGCTAAAGCTCACATCCGTCAAGACTCTCACATTGAATGAAGTTCTTCACGTTTCAGACATCAGCAAGAATCTTGTCTCTTGTTCTGTTTTAAATGATAAAAGTTTCAAAAATGTAATTGAATATGGGCCATATGGCAAATTTGTTGTCACTAAGAGTAAAGATTATGTGGGTAAGACCGCAAGACTTATAAGACTGAGGGTATGTATAAGCTTAATATAAAATTTGATAAAATGAAATTGAATGATTCTTCTGCTTATTTTGTGTGATAAAGTATTTGTCATGGTAGAATTGGTAATGTAAACTTCAAATTAATGCATAAACTGGCTAGTGTAGGCAGCATACCCAAATTCACTTTGGATGATGAACATAAATGTGAAATTTGTGTAGAATAAATGCATGATACAAAACCTTTTTAACAAAAATGTTCAGAGAAATTTGAAACCCTTAGAATTAATTCATTCATACCTAGATGATTTGTCACTTTCATAGATGATTGTACTAGGTACTGTCATATATACTTGTTTAGGGGTAATGATGATGCCTTATAAATCTTCACGATGTATAGATGGTACCATTAAAAAGGGTAGGTCTAACTGTGTTGACGAGTATAAAAATGGCATTACATGAAACCATATCTTCTTATTCATAACGGTCTAATAATGTGGTTGAACGAAAGAATCGAAACCCTTAAGGGGATGATAAATGACATTTTAATTAGTTCAGGATTACCTTCAAACTTGTGGGGGTGGGGTGGGTGCGGATGGGGGTCCATCCTTTCAGGTTGATATATCTTGAACATAGTGTCCCTTAAAGGATCAAACAAAAATCCACATAAGTTATGGAAAGGTAACACAACTTTCTTATTATACTTCAAGGTGTGGGGGTTATTGTCTAAGGTTGAGATTCCCCCTCCTAAGAGAACTAAGATAGGACCCAAAAATATTTATTGTGTTTTCATTGGGTAGCTTGAGCATATACTACTAAGACTTACTTTTATCATCCTTCACAATTTAACATTCACAGCTAGCCACATCGCCTTGATTCAAGGTCTTCCTCTTATCGTGATTCAAGATGAAATCAACTTAGCGTCATATGATATACCGTCTGGTGCCAAATGGTTTGGCTCCGAGCAAAAGGTGTTGTCTGCCCTAAATCATTCGTCTTGACCAAGTCAACCTGGTCAAAGCACCAATGGTTTGGCACCACAAAAATCCCCTAAAATCACACAAGAAATCGGTTTCTCCTCTATTCTTGTTTTTTTCTCCTTCTTCTTCTTCTGAAGAAAATGGTTACCCATGGATTGAGAGATGATGATTAAGGTGGTTTTGTTTTAGAAATATTAAGAGGGTTTATACTTCTTGCGATTATGGTTCTATTGAGACTATTTTCAAATATTTTCGTCCACAAACGAAATCAAGGTATGTTGAAAAAAACTTGATTTTTTTTGATGTTTTTTTATTTTGGTTTGGATGAATTTTTCGTTGCATATGATCTTGTTTAGTTGGTTAATGTGTATTGTGGTAGTGTTGATTCAAATTTCGAATTAATGATGATTCTAGGGTTTGATTTGGGCACAAAAGTGATATGAAACTTTTTTAGGTCATGAAATTTTTTAAGTTGTTTTAATAAATGAAATTGATATTTGTATATGTCTGATTTTTATGATGATGGTTCTTGTGGTGAAATTGATATTGTTCATATGATTCAATTTGAGATTTTTTATTTGTTGATTGTGCCTCTTTTTATGTTTACTTCAATAGATTATGGAGAACATTGATTTGAGTAAGTTTGAGACATTATCTAAAAGAAATGGTACAACAAAACATATATCTGATGGTAATTTGAATACACCACGTAAATTCATATTTATGAGCAGTTGGAGCCGTGTGAATGAGTATTTCAAAATAGTGGTAGAAAATAATATTGCAGTACGTTTGCTTTGTGATATTTGTGGTTTTTCTTTTGTATTTCAATTTGATTTTAAGAATGCTATCAAAAATTAAGTGAAGCAATCTGTACGAGGTGGTGGAAGAAGACAAAAACTTTTCATTTTCGTGAGTTTGAGATAGGATTGACCCCTTTGGACTTCTATCGATTTACGGGTATTCCAATTGGAGGAGATAAACCAATTCCACAACTTCCAAGGGAAACATATGGACCAAAAGACTATGAAGCTATGATGATAGATATTTTCGTGGTGTGTTAGATCATTTGGAATATCGAAGATGTCAGGGCATGAAACGTGGAAAATGGGATTCAAGGGCAGGTGTCATAGATTATTCTCACTTGTCTAATAACATAAAGAGTAGAGAGAAGTTGAACAACACTGAGATTGGCGAGGAATTGACAAGAATGATTTTTTTTTGGTATATCGGTTCATTCATGTTTGCAGATACTACAACTAGAGTTGATAAGTGTTGGATAACTTGTATGATATTAGGAGTTATGACTGGGGTACTCTTGTGTTGGGTAATTTGTACAAATAGCTTGATGTTTGGAGTTTTTGCGAGAATAGAAATATGGGTGGGATGTGAATGATTTTAGAATTTTGGTACTATTTTTATTTTCGTAACTATTAACCAGTATTGAAGAGGAACTTAATGGATGCGGACTTAGATTGCCACCCTGCCATTAGTATATTTCATAATGATAATGTAGATACCAATGAGCAGAGAGATCTTCACAAACATTCAGTCAGTGAAGCTCAAATTCAGATTGACATAAGAACAAATGGTATGGTAATTTGGCACTCATGGGAGCTTACTAGTCCACACAGTCATTCACTAGAGTTTCATACTGCATTACAATTGTCTCGAAGGAGAATTGTTTTCAAGGATGTTGAATTGGGAATAAGAGTTTTTGCATACTTGGTCGGGAGATGTATGACGCGGGTAATTGGGAAAATTGTAATCCCATGTGACCCTCCGGGGTTGGATTCATTAGTTGATGGTATGGAGCCTAAGCTAGGGGATCACTATTATGCGGTCAATGAAACGTAATATTGACGGTTTTGGAAAAGCAAAAGTGTTGGACCTTTGATGACAAAAATAAGACATGCAAATACCCATGATGAGCTTGGTGTGGGTAACAATGGTGTTGATCGATGTTTTCTTCCTCATCATCCGCCTCCTAGCATGGCATCACAATCCTACACATATGACAAATTCAGAGAGCCCATGTCACAACTGCCCCAAGTAGAGTAGAATTTACCTTTTTACAATCATGGGTATAAACAACTAGTAGAGGTGTCAAGGCCAACAAAAGATCCATTTGATTTTTCTCAAATGGATGTCACGGTGGTTAGTAATTTTATATTTCCTCTTTATTTTAGTTTCAATATTGTTTCTTGTAAAATGTTAGAAATTTATAAACTTTTTTTTTATTTACAGGAAGTTGCGACACTTATCCATGGAGCGAGCATTTGGTGGACTTAATTCCAACTACGGTGTAATTAGGAACCCATGTTGTTATTGGAAAAAAAAAAAAAGACTTGAAGAAAATCATGAGAGTGTGTTGAATAATGCACATTGTGTGTGTGGAGTATGAGTATCGTGATGAAGAATGGGGGAGATACACAGGACAAGAGGCAACACCACCTATACAAGGAAATGTGAGACTCCCTGGAATAGCTTTGTACAACCCTCGGCGGTGGAGGCTTCTCTACCTCAACCAAACAAAGCACATATGGCAACGACATGAAGAATGATGGAGAGATGGTAAACTTCCACCACTTGTGATGGATGATGCCTTACCAGTCGTTGATGAGGGGACTACCGATGTAGAATCGAAACATGATGAGTATGATCAGCAAGATGGAAAATTTTATGAGAATGGAGAGTAAAGTAGACTTCCTTTAATTCCATAAAACTTTTTTTTAATTTGATTTAAATTAAATGTCTACATTAATTAGAATTTAAATTAGACTACTACATTAATTAAAATTATACTACTACATTAGAAATTTAAATTAGACTACTACATTAGAAATTTAAATTAGACTACTACATTAGAAATTTAAATTAGACGACTCTGATCCGAGTATGACATAACTCGTTTGCGCAGCAATGTTTAAAAGGAAATGTTTGTTCTGCTTCATATAGAGCCCTCGGCGCTACCTGATCACCAATTTCGTGAGCTAGACATTTCCTGAAAAACAAACAATTCTTTTTAATGGTCGTAATGTGTTGTGCGAATGCTTTGAGCGACCTATGGTTAGCATTCCCATTGGTACAAACAAATTCTTCATGAACAACAGTCCAGAATTGGGTAGCCGTTTGATATCCTCCAACACCAGAATTATCGATCACTTTGCAATAACTTCTGACAAGGTCATTGTCTTCCTCAAATAAAAATGGAGGCATTAAATTGATTGTAGGTAAAGAAGAAAGAATGAAACTTCACAAGTTTGGGGTGAGGAAGTATAGTTGAGTGTTTGAGTTTATATAGAGGTTTGGAGAAAAACCCAAGTGTCCAAAGAAGGAAATTGCCGTTTCTCCTGTAAGATGAACTGAGGTGCCATATCATTGGGCGCAGAATGATATAGACCATCGAATCAAGAGATCCGTTATTTGATCTAACAGATCATATCTTTTGCGACCAATGGTTTGGCGCCGTTATGCCAAATGATTTTTCGCAGGATAGATCAGTCGTTTGATCGCCAACGGATCTCTCAATCTGATAGATGATATCTTCTAGCCGTTTGAAATCCCAATGGATTATTTTTTCAAAACTCTATAAATTTGAATTCTCCTACATCAAGCACACCAAAATCTTTTGATTTTCCTCTTCTACTAGTCTTCTTTCTCAATTTTAATAATTTCTTTGTTCTTAAAAAAAATGGCTAAATTTTCAAGAGATAAAGATAAAGCTCTAATCAATGCTTACGTATCGGTTACTTGTGATCCAGTTGTAGGGAAGAATCAAGCAACTAAGGAGTTTTGGTCGCGAATTCTAACCGAATACAAAACAACATGGGGGAGTGGTACCATAAGAACTAGAAAGGCCTTGCAGCAAAGAGTTAGCACATTGAGAAAAGAAGTAAAGAGATATGTTAATCATGTAAGAGCGTATTTCAGGAACAAGCCAAGTGGATTCACAATTGAAACCACGGTGAGTTTATTTAATAATAGTCATCTTTTCCTGTAAATGTTCACGACAACCAACCATTAACAGGGTTTATTTTTTTGTCCATAGATTTCCAACTGAGTTTTGAAGAGGACCCAAAGAATGGAAAACTGAAGACATGATGGGGTATTCCAAATTTTGAAGATGCACTTCCCGGAATTCAATTCAGAGATTATTGATCGTGAAACAACAACTCCACAAAGCCATGCGAAAACACAACTAGATGGTGATGATGAGAATGCTACAATGTATGAAGGTTCATAATCTACCCTTGGTGAATCTTCCGACGGTTCACAAAGAAGACCATTTTTTAACATGAATATGAGAGGGGTCCAAGTAGAGATTTATCTAAACGAAATAGACGTGAGGCTAGATCGATAAATGAAGGAATAACGGAGGTGATAGAATTTCTTAAAGAAGATAGTCAACAAAGGTTACAATTTCTTAAAGAAGATAGTCAACAAAGGATGGCCAAGTATGACGAAGATGCTGAGAATCTTAGAATCTTAGCAACGAACAATGACATCTTTGAAAGAAACCAACAACGAGAAACCGACTTGAAAATACTAGCCATTAATCTGGATATGTTGCCTGAGCATGAGAGGCCTATCGTTATAGGAATGGAAACTGATATTATGATTCGTCTTGGCTATCCCCAGTGTTATTGAACCCACCTAAAAGTTATTTGCATAAATTTGTAATGTTAAGTTTAAGTATTTAATTGCTAGTGTTAGATTTAAGTTATTTAAAAGATTTCACCTAAGAAATAAATTTTATTTGATGCTTTAATGTAATTTCCTTAAAAGAGATATCGTAGCACTATTATGCAAATTAATGAATGAATTTCTCTATTTAAATAATGTTTATTGCATTTTAGTTGAATCAATATCTTATTCAAACTTCAAATATAGTCGTTGGCGCCTAGTATGAGAGGAGTGTGACAAAAATTAACAAAATCTACCATGGCTATTTTTTAGAAAATATAGTCGTTTGGGAATAATTGTACTTTCCAATAAAATGAAACCCCAACGACTACTTTTTGGCCCTATAAAACAACACACTTGAGCATCATTTTATTTACACAAAACAGAAGCAACATTGAGCGTTCTAAGGTAATTATCTTATTCTTCTTCTGAGTCATTTATAAGTTTTGTTTATGTTCAAATGTTTGAAATCTAAGTATTTTTCGTTTTGTATTATCAGTTTTCTTCTGTCGTCAAATGCGACCTATGTCAGTCTGAAAATCACAGAAGCGCCATGTGCCCATTTTTCTA
Source organism: Papaver californicum (assembly GCA_023531435.1). Lineage (NCBI taxonomy): Eukaryota > Viridiplantae > Streptophyta > Magnoliopsida > Ranunculales > Papaveraceae > Papaver > Papaver californicum. The sequence continues at coordinate 11,461,475 of JAJJMC010019063.1, forward strand.
CTCACAATGTTCAAGAAAATAATGCGACGTGTGGTGCAAGATTTTAAAGTCGGATAAAGGAAAAAATGCAGGGAGGTTATTCATCAAATGCCAAAAAAAAACTTGTGGAGCATTTGAATGGATAGATTTACTAACCGGGGAAAGTAACCTTGTTGCAGTTTCATCTTTTCCATCAACGACTACGCCTTGTTTCGCCTGTGGAGAAAAAGATTACTGGTCCTGGGACTTTCCATAGGATGGGTCATAATACAGGTGATCGTTTGTCATCCAAGCAAAATAATTTCAAGTTCTTTCACATTCACAATTATAAATAAGAATACAGTTGTAAGGACAGATTTGATCCACAGGGAGATATGTGTTATTCGTATTTGAAAACTTATGTAAAATGGGGGGATTTTGTTGTTTAAAATAATTTAATCTAAAATAATAACAGAAAATAATTTAAGATTGTAAACAATAGAATGAGAATACTGGTTTGAGAGTTCATCTTCCGTCATCAAACATGTTATCAACCAAATCAAAATCAATATTCAATTTCTCTTAATATCAAAATCCCTAAAGCATCCTATCGCAGGCTTACTCCGGTGAAATTCCTATTATCATCAAAGGTGCACGAGCGACACTTTGAATTCTTCTCACTAGATAACTTGGTGCAAGAGCCACTCAAGTTTAACATATTTAAAGAATTTATCTCTATGAATTAGGCTAATCTAAACAATTTGACGCAAGAACCGCTCAAATTTAACTTAGGTTACGCTTTTACACATAATCTCATGGCAACATCATGTCGTTAGAAATTATGCTATGCTACTTGTGACTAGAGTTTTTCGACAGTTCTGTATCTCAAACTCTAGTCTAGCCCTAGATATGAACACTTTCTCATTTATTTCGCGACTTAAATAAACAAATAATCAATAATAATATTAACGGTAGAACATAAACAACAATTAAGATATTATGAATACTAAGAATGAATACTTTGATTAATAAACATGTTCTAGACTTTGGACTACATCTCTAACCAATGAGATTAAATTAGCTCATAATAAATTTCTTAAAACTCACGGAAAATAATAAAGTACGTAGAAAATAAAAGCAAACCCTAGGTTGTGGAAAAGTCTCCAACTCCAAAGCTCCTTATTTCCACTTCTTGTGTGTAAACCTTGTGATAAAAGATCACCAATAGAAGTGAAATCCTCTCTTAAATAGGGTTCCAATAGTAGAAGTGCATGTGCGTCGAATCCCGGTTGAAATAGGTGAAAAAGACTTGCTACAATCGGTAGAACTAACCAAAGACGTGGCATAATTCCTTAATTAGAGATTACTCATCATATGGGCCATTATAGGTGAGGAAGCCCAGCCAACTCCAGATTTTAAATTCAAATTGGTATGTCAGTTTCATGAAACTGACAGGAAAAAAATCAATCTTTTCTACGGCCAGGTTTGAAGCTAGACGTAAGTTCATCTGAGATTCTACTTTTCTTCTTTTTTAATTCTACGGCTAGGTATTTCTGGACATAGGTGGTCCTGTGATTTTCAACTTCGTTTTCTTCCAAGTCTACGGCTAGGTAGAATCAGCCGTAAGCTCTTTTGTATTTTTTTTAAATTCTTTTCTTTCAAACAACCACAACTCAACTCGAGTTTCTCTATTAAACCCGAAGCACACTCTAAAGTCCCAACAATGGCCACGAGTTTCACTCATCGACTTCAATCTTAAATTCTTTCCTATTTGTTCAATCATTAACAACCTCCATCAAAGATTCGAACTATATCCATTTTCAAGTTCTCACTGCCTCTCTCAACCATCAACACCATTTCACGTCACAACATCAACCATTTTCTGTATCACTCCTCACTGCCTCACAACCCATCATCATCAACCATATCTATCACTCGAACTCAAGTTCAATCAAATCATGATCATCACTGTCACCCAAAAATAACCGAAGTAAACCTAACTTTGTTTCGTTGTCCACATGAATGAAGAAGAAGAATTTGTCCCATATCTGATAAAGTTGATGTTGTTAACACTTATTCAAAAAGGTGACAGCCCTTAGCCAGTTCACTGGTGCCTTTATAAAATTATTCAACTGTCAGTCTTAAGAAATTGACAATTAAATTTTCTTTATTATTCTTGGCTTCTCCGAGTAAAGGTATGTCTGCCTTTATCAGTTCTGTGCATTCACCTTTTTCGACAACTTTGACTTGCTTCAAATGCTCATAACTTCTTCATACGAAGTCGACTTCATTCTTTCGTGGTTGGCTTCGTTTTCTCGTTCTCTTCGACATGGTGGGTAGCAATCCTGGATTTGACATAGTTCCACTGGATATTTGGCAATTCTTCTTTTAAAACACTCCATTTTCACTTCTTTCAGAGATATAACCTACAAAAGACATAAAATACAAAAGTAATATTAATACAAAGTAATTCACACAAATTCTAGAAAATAACTGCAAGAAAATGATACACAAAACATGCATGTAAATTATGCACTTATCAGCAGGGTCCGAGGATGTATCGGAATCGTAGAAATAATGTATCAAGGTTCTGGTGAGAATGGTGATAATAGAGTTCTTGTATGTTGCTACTGCAAAAAAATGACGAAATTTTCAGAGATACTAGTGATCAATAACAAACAAATAGATGTAGTTGTCTAGCCCATGAAAATATTTTATCTAGACCCTTTTATAGAGCCTGAACCTGAACACAAATAGATGTAGTTGTCTTAAACAGAAAACTAGATAAGGGTGTGCTTGATTTGTTCATTTTCTTGGCTTGTTGCAGTTAACTTTTATTTGTAATAGCACTATTTGATTCAGATGACCCACAATATTTATTAATTAAATTGTTAATCTAAAATTTACAAAAAAAACTCATTTTTACATTGCATTGTGGCCGGGAAAATCAATGTAACGA
>JAJJMC010019063.1:11476315-11517970 GCA_023531435.1 Papaver californicum
TGAAACGGCTGAACCTTGTTCTGTAACACTTATAAACGCGTCTGTTCAGCTGTTGCACTATTATTCAACCTTGTAATCAATATTTTGAACAATGAAAAGATCTTTTGAGCAAGTTTTCTTCACCATGGGCTAAGTCTATTTACTGGGATGATGGAGGAGGTTTTTCTCTCAATTTTATGTGGTAAGTCTATTTTTAATTAATTAATTATAATTCTTTTATTATTATTTGCATGGATTTAAATTAGAAAAAAAAATGGTTTTTATTAAATAGTTGTGTTCTCTTTTGATGGGTCATGCTTAGTTAATTACTCTTGATGTCCCATGCTTAGGATTTACAATTATTCTTTTAGGAAACATATTTTTGGCAAACTTGAATTAAATTGTTAAAAAGAATTACATGATTAATCACATAAATTGTTAGAAATAACTGAATCTTGATTCCTAGTTTTCTCCATATTTTCTAAAAATCATCTCTAGTTTATTTTCCTGATTTTTATTAGTTTAGATTTAGTCCAATATTTTCTAAAATCATTACCTTCACAAGTTCGAGAATCGAACCTCTTTTTACCACTATATAAAATCACATCAGTATGCTTGACTAAAAACTCGTGTGCAACAGTTGGACTCATATAGGGTAATGATTCCCATAACCAAGAATTTAGTATGCCAACTAAATAGCTTTTTTAGTGTTTACCCTCAATCGTTCACAAGTAGCTAGGATTTGGAGTACAGGTTTTGTGGGTATACCTCTTGTAAACCCTCACGATACTAAAACTCGTATGATACACCTATGTGTTTAAAGGCTTTTTGCACACGCTAAGTGCAATCGCGATGCCTGCGAAAGTTAGTTAGGATTTTTATTTTATTTTTAGATTAGATTTGCTCGAGGACTAGTAAATAATAAGTTTGGGGGTATTTGTAGAGACATATTTGTGTCCTATTTGTCCTCAATTATCTATATTATTAATGCTTGATTGGTACTTATTGTGTGATTTTATGTGTTTGTAGGTATTTTTGGAAAACAAATATTTATGGAAAAAATCGGCTCAAAAAGTGATAACAGCACCCCGAGAAAAAATTACTAAAAGTACACAGAAAAATTGATAAAGGCACCCTGAGTTCTGATAATGGGACCCTACTATCGGTTAGGGAGCATCCCCTTTTCAAAAACCGAAAAATGGCGGGAGATATTTTTTTTACGTGAAAAGTTCATGATTTGGGTTGAAATCGATTTTTGTGGGATTTGAAGCCGGGAAAAAAAGACTAATACACATAAATTACAAGAGTTTAAAGCCGGGAAAATAAGTGAAAATCCATGTTACAGTAGGAGAAGGGAATTCTTCCCTGATTCGGATTTACATGAATATGAGTTTGTTTTGGATTGTGTTTTGGGTCCTTATCGATTTAGGAGGAGTTGTTAGGATTTACTAAACCTATAAATAGCAAAGAGGAGGAAGAAAACTCAGATGGGGAGGCTCGGGAAGAAAACAGGAAAAAACAGAAATTGTTGTTGCTGAACGTGAAGAACAGGGATACAACAACGGTTCCTTCAACCGATTTGCAACGAATATTTTTGTCTTTGCAAGATTTATCTTCATCTGCAACAGTTTCTTCAACCCATCTGCAACTAATATCTTATCATCTGCAACGTTTATCTTCAGCCGAAAACACTTTTCTTCTGTAACAGTGAGAACAGTGGTTTGCAACGCCGTTGCGAACCATCTGTGTTATTATTTTTTCATCTTTCAAACACTTTTTGAGCTATGTACCAATATTTTTAGGGTGTTTTGAGCATGATGAGCTAAACCCAACCACCGGGACAATGGAGGAAGCCATATTTCATGAATGAATGGTAACTATTTTTTATTCTTAATGACTTTTGCATTGATTTATGATTTTTCTTAATTAGTTTTGATTTTGTTTGATAGTGTATGTTGGGACTTAAGAGTTTTTGATGCGCAATGCTTGTGATTTACATTTAATGTTTTAGAAATCTACTTTTGGCAAAGAAAAAAAGTCAAAAGAAGAGCTATAATTGTTAAAGAATCATTGTAGAAATCAATCAGAAATGATTTTGGTGGAATCCTGAATTCTGGTTTCTCCTAATATTGTTAAAATCTTTTACATATTTTCTAGTTTAATTCAGAATTAAGTTTAAAATGAATCTTCACAAGTCTCAGCGAACGAACACATTTTTACCACTTTTATAAAACGATCACTAGGTTAGTAGCTAAAGGCTATAAGAAAAAAGAAGGGGTAGATTTATTTGATACTTACTCACCTGTTACGAGAATTATTTCCAGTAGGATTTTAATTGATGTAGTTGTCATTCATAACTTAGAGATACGTCAAAATAATGTAAATACAACTTTTATAAATAGTGAATTAGATGAAGAAATTTACATGGACCAACCCGAGGGCTTTGTAGTGAAAGGTCATGAAGCAAAGTTTATAAACTGAACAAATCTTTGTATGATTTGTAACAAGCACCTAAACAATGTCATGAAAAAATCTGACCATGTAATAATTTATAGTGGTTTTAAAATTAATGAATCCGACAAACGTGTTTGCAATGAACTTTTTTCAAATTGATATAAATCAGCCTTCTTGTACGGTTGCTTAAAGAAAGGAATAAGTTTACGTTGCGCAACCTTAAGTTTTTGAATGTCATAAAAATTGCTATCATGTATTCAAGTTAATTTTTTTATATATGGTTTGAAAGAAACACCTAAAACTTGGTATGAGAAGTTAACCACATCTTTACTAAGAAATGGTTTATCTAGAGGATGAACATATAAAACTTTCATCACCAAGTAGAAAGGAAAAGATGTCTTAATTTCTCAAATCTATGTTGATGACGTCATAATGGATTTATTTCTAAACCGAAGAATTTTAATATTTCTTAATTATATAACTTTAGATGAACAACGTAAGTGAACTAATATTCTTTTTAGGATTACAAATTCACCAACATAAAATGGCATCAATATTTATCAAGAGAAATATGCAAGAGACTTCTTGTTAAAAGGTTTGGTCTTTATAAACCACTTTCATGAAAACTCATATGTCCACAACCGGGAAGTCCCGATCAAATCCAAAAACAAATAGAGTGTATTCAGATTAATGGGTCAGTGATTGGAAGTTTGCTCTATCTAACAACAACAGGACTGGATACTTCCTTAAGTGTTGGTTGTTGTGCAAGGTTCTAAGCAGACCCCAGGGAGTCTCATCTCTCTGCTGTAATTGGAGAATTGTGTTTCCCTTGAAAGACTCTTACACATCTTTTATTTCAAATAAGCCACATTTTTGTTAAAGTTGTTTCAAAACTGATTGAGAGATGATGTTTTGACATCCAAGACCTGCAGATACCTAAAAAGCTATCAAAAGGGTTGATGTCAAGATGTACAGGATTTGGAGGTAGCAACCACACTGATTTAGCAAAATGACTGTGAAAAAATAGGTGTCTACAATTTTATTATCATCACAACCAAAAGAAAAGATATGAGATATATCTTTAATAATGTCTTAAAGCTTAAAGTTAGTGGTGAGAGCATTCTATAGACATTTCCAAAGAAATAGTTTGATTCTTTGGGAAGTTTCCAGTTTAAAAGTCATTTCCAAACGCTATCCTACATGTTGATATTAGCAGATTCTAATCGTGAGAAATTCAGCTTATTATGCATGGACTTGACAGTAAATTCTCCATAGATTATTAATAGCTATCTAATCTTGTCTTGCCTAAAGTTATTAGTTGCACCCGTGAATATATTAATCTTGGCTATACTATTGGATATAGATGCGGGAAATAAAAAGTTGATGAGAGAGATATTCCACTTTTTGTTGACTGTATCCATTAAATCAACAACAAGTGTTAAATGAGGAACCCTCATATAGGGGCTTACAAATTCATAGAGGGGCTTTTCATGTGAAGACAAAATAGGGTCATTAGATATGAATTTCAAAAACCCCTTATCCATTATATTTTCATAATGGCTAAACTATCCTTGTTTAGTTAATAATAATTAATCTTATTAGCTAATAAATTAGACTAATAATAATTAATCTAAAATAATGTTATACTTAATCAAATCAAATCATATTTTTATATGTTGTGTTTTGGAGGGAAGAAAAAGTAGAAGAAAAAGAGAAAAATGAGTGATTCTAGTGACAAGCATGAGATGGGTGACTCTTTATATGATAGAGAAAACAAGTTTCACATACATACTGATGATTTTTTGTGATTCAGGCCAACTTGCGGTTGGGTTTCATCTTGTACCCAACCATAAGACAATTTACGGTTGGGTTTCGATGAACTCCTAACCGTAACTGGATAAAAATGGAGGAAAACCCAATCGTGAAGTTTTTACGGTTGAGTTTTGCTAATCGAAACCAACTGTAACTCATTATGTTCATGGTTTGTTGCACCAGTTACGGTTAGGTTTGACAAAAAAAATCAACAGTAAATTAAGTTACGGTTAGGTTCGATTTTTGATTCCCAACCGTAATTGATTATGTAGTTTTCTTTTTGCTCTTACGGTTGGGTTTAGGGATAAAAACAAACCGTAATTATGTCTACACTTAGGTTTGATGCTCTTTACCTAACCGTAAATTTCTCTTTCAAACGGTCGGGTTGAAGATAGTGAACCATTGCGAGATTATACAATTCAACACCTTTTTGTTCAAACATGAGGTCCATGAAAACCATTTCTATGCATATTCTCCCCATGTTGTTTCAAGTCGTATGAACCTATCCCATATGGAAATTTCCCAAAGAAGTTCCCATTTGTTTGGTTGAAAATCATTGATCCTCCATTATTGGGCATTCAATCATCTCTTAATTTCTCTGCCATATGTACGAGAATTATTCACCCACTCTAATGTAAAAGATGAAGGTGATTGAATTGGATACAAACCAGCTTCAATATGACTAACATCATATTAAAAAACACTTAACAATGTGGGCATTCAATCATCTCTTAATCTCTCTGTTTTTAGTTGCGAAACATAGTAGTATGCAATAGAGAGTGAAAGGCTTTACCAACCTTTGCGAAATTGAACAATTCAGAAGACATAACCATAAAGATACAAAAAAAAAATATTTATCAGGATAATTTACGGTTGGGTTTGCACTTTCGAACCTAATCGTAAATAGTTTACATTTCATAATCCCAATCGTAAGATGTTATCTTCATCTTCGTTTCATGATTACGGTTGATGTTTCCAAAAACCCGACCGTAAAATAATTTTAAAAACCAGTTGCGTTTGAGTTTTGAGATTTCCCAAACATAAAAGTTTGAATTTTTTGTTTACAGTTGGGTTGAAGAACAAAACCTAAAGGTAAAAAAATCTGAAAAACCTAAAAAAAAAATTAAATCAATTGATCAAGTAATTTTCAGGATTGTTAGTTTGATTGTTGTTGATTGTCATTACTGACACCTTTTATACCTTTATTAGGATTCTTCATCTTTATTATAAAGTTTAATCGACGATTTTAAATTTTTTGAATCGCCATCAATCAAAGACGAGGAATTTCAATGGAGAAGAAAATAGGGAGAAGAAGAAGGTGTGGTTGGTAGAGAAGGAGTTGAAATGGTTTTGAAAATAAATTAGAGTTAGGTGTTTTTTTTAGGTTTAATAGATGGAAGGGTAAGTTAGACAAGGATACCCCCTAACCAACTATTTAGTTACCTTAAAAACTTGAAAACCCCCTCTATGAATCCATAAGCCCCTATACGAGGGTTCTAAATGAGTGTTAGAATTATTAAGAAACAGAAAGAGTTTAAGAGATATGTTTGTGATCTAATTATTCTCCCAGGCGTTGATAATTTTGGACTTTGAGGTCTACATTCAATTTAAACTTCATATTTACTTGTAGTCTTTAGCTTCATAGCAGTTTGGAAAAAATTGGACGTGGATTCCCGTTATATTGTTTTAGAGAACAACAAAGGTACCTAGCGGTAGAGAACGACAAAGGTACCTAGCGGTAGTGTTACTTGGTCGAGGCAGAGATATGATGGTGGAAGAAAAAGAAAATACTCACTCTGTTTCTCAAAGTTTTTTCTTTCCATAGTTTGAATTTGGTGTTGCTATTGTTAGATGGTGGCAAAAAATATGGTGGTTGTCTAATATTGCTGGCAGCAGAGGATGAATAAGATGGTGATGAAATCGGAATCATGGATTTGTTTTTCAGAACCTTAAACCCCAATAACAAACAAAATTTTGCCATCAATACAATTCCCTCCTCCTAATTTATTTTTTCAGAAAAACATTGTTAAAAGAAAAGTAAATTTTACTAACCCCTCGGAAGGATGAACAGTAGCATACTAACATCAACTGAGTGACTGAAATTTTAGGCATTTCTTTAGACTGAATTGAAGAAGAACTAACCTTGATATATATGGACAATATATAGAGAGAGAATAGATATATATATATATATATATTAAATTTGCACCTCTATTAAAAACACGAGATCACACATAATTACCCATCCCAGAAATATGGACAATACTGATAACAATGTGTTAACGGAGTGAGAAATACTCTTGATTTATTAACAGAAGATTAACTTCATTACTAACAGATGAGAGTACAGAGTTCTGTATTTAAAGGAAAGATTAACCGAACCTTCCTAGCACACGTACAGAACCTGTGTTACATGACTAAGTCTATTCTACCACACGGACCACTCACATGTGTGCTCATAACTAATTTTAACAGACATACGTACAACTCATCTGTGTGAGCTTATAACAGAGAAACATCTAATTATGGCTTCCTGTTAAAGACAATTAAGTTTGTTTCAATACCCCCTTTCAAGCACAAGGGTGGTGCAACAACCCTGAGCTTGCCTCTGAGCAACATAAATCTTGGACCATGAAGACCCTTGGTGAATATGTTAGCCAATTGATCCAAAGTGTGGACATAGAAGACATCCAGATTCCTGAATTGTACAAGCTCCCTAATGAAATGATAGTCCAATTGAACATGCTTCATTCTGGAATGTAGCACAGGATTGGAAGCAAGATTAGTGGAGATGATATTATCACACCCAAGTCTTGGAATTCCTGTGATTGAGAAATGAAAATCTTTGAGGAGATAGCAAATCCAAACTATCTCAGCAGTTGTGTGAGCCAGAGTTCTGTATTCTGCCTCTGTGCTGAATCTTGCCACAGTTGTCTGTTTCCTGGAAGACCAAGATATTATATTGGACCCCAAAAATATACAATAACCACCAGTAGACCTCCTGTCATCTACACTTCCTGCCCAATCTGCATCAGTATACCCTAGTAAAGATGTGCTTCCTTTTGTGAAGTATAAACCATAGTGAATTGTTCCCTTTATGTATTTGAGAATCCTTTTTGCAGCAACAAGATGAGATGTTCTTGGATTGTGCATAAACTGACAGACCAAATTAACAACAAAAGAGATATCTGGTCTTGTCCATGTCAAATACTGTAATGCACCCACCAGAGACCTATATTCAGTAGGATTATCCAGCAAATCTCCAGAATTCTTACTAAGAACTGCTGAAGCAGCAATGGGAGTTTGACATGGCTTAGCTCCCTCGATGTGATGCTTAAGTAACATGTCCACAACATACCTTGACTGACTAAGAAAAAGTGATGCAGGATCTCTCCTGACCTCCAGACCCAAAAAATAATGCAAACATCTCATGTCCTTGATTGGAAACTGAGTTTGCAAGTGAGTAATAACTAAAAGAAGATGATCTGAAGAACTTCCAGTTAGCAGAATGTCATCAACATAAACCAAGGCTATAGTGATTTGAGAACCAATCTTCTGAATAAAGAAAGAAGAATCAGCTTTATAATGCACAAATTGAAGAAGTAGCAGAGATGCGCTTAATTTTTCATACCAGGCCCTTGGAGCCTGTTTGAGGCCATAAATAGCATTGTGCAGAAGACAGACATGATTAGGCATTGATTTATCAATAAATCCTGGTGGTTGTGCCATGTAGACCTGCTCCTTTAAATCACCATGTAAAAATACATTACTAACATCAAGTTGATGCACTTTCCAGTCAAACTGAACAACTAAAGCTAGAATAATCCTAATAGTTGTTGGGTTTAGCTACAAGGCTAAATGTCTCCTCATAATCAATACTTGTTGTTGATGAAACCCCTTGGCAACCAACCTGGCTTTATATCTAGCAACAGAACCATCTGGATTCTGCTTAATCCTGAACACCCATTTACACCCAAAAATGTTGTCAATCCCAGTTGATTCAACAAGAGTCCAAGTACCAGCATCAACTAAAGACTTGTACTCCTCAGCAGAAGCAACTCTCCAGACTTTTTCCTTATTTGCAGCACTAATACAAGTAGGAACAATGGTAACCTTGCCAAGGAGTGCCACATCCAGAGGATAAACTGTAGAAAAATAAGATTTATGTGTTCTAATGCCATGTTTTCCTCTAGTAAGCATGTTATGATCATTCCTGGTAACATGAGGAACAATGGATGGTGGCTGAGTAGGATTATCAGAAGTGGATGAAGGCAAAGAAACAATAGAGGCAGGAACATGTGAAGTGGAAGGAGGAAACAAGGTTGATGGTGATAAAACTCTATGAGGTTCAGGGACAGTGGATGAGACCAACAATTTGTATGGAAATGAGCTCTCATTAAAAGAAACATGTCTGGAAATAAAAATGGTACCAGTAGTTGGGTTTAAACATCTATAACCCTTATGTTGAAGACTATATCCAAGAAGACACAATGTTTACTCCTTTGTTCCAGTTTATTAGAGGTGTAAGGCTTCAGCCAAGGAAAACATGCACATCCAAAGACTTTTAAAAAGGCATAATCTGGAGATTTATTGAATAGTTTCTGATAAGGAGAAACATAGTTGATGGATCTGGTTGGGAGTTTGTTTATGAGAAAGTTAGCATTTTGAATAGCCTCAACCCAAAAGACACTAGGTAAACCAGACTGAGATAGGAGAGTTCTTGTGACACCCAACAAGTGCTTGTGTTTTACCTCTGCAACACCATTTTGTTCTGGTGTATGAGGACAAGATAACTCATGTGTTATTCCCTTAGTGACACAAAATTCTTTAAGAAAGGAGTTTAAAAATTCACCACCATTGTCAGTCCTGATTGTAATGACAGATGTAGTCAACAGATTCTCAATTCTATGTACAAGGGAAACAAATGCATGTTTAAATTCAGACTTGGATGACAAAGGAAGAATCCAACAATATTTGGTGTATTCATCAACAATATTAGCATAGTACAAGCTACCAGAAATGGATGCAACATGACAAGGACCCCATAAATCTATGTGCAACAACTCCAGAGGTTATTGAGCAACAAAACTAGACAATTGAAAGGGTAGTTTTTGACATCTACATAGCTTGTAGTCATTACAAAAGAAAGGTTTATTTGCTATACTAGATAAGTGCAACAATGAACAAAGTTTTTGCATAGTTTGAAATGATGGATGGCCAAATCTTCTATGGAGAAGAATATTGTCACTTATTGTAGAGGCAAGAGCATGAGGAGCATGGCTGAAAGGGATGGGATAGAGTCCATGTCTATGTGGACCTTGGAAAAAAATTCTCCCAGAGGTCTGATCCTTGACAGAGAAACCATGAGAATCAAGAGTTAATGAACAATTATTGTCAGAATGACAGACTCTTCACTTAGCAAATTTTTATGCAACTCAATACAACTAATAGGTGGTTCATATGCCTCGTTGAGGTTGCAAAAGGGATATATTCTTCATTCAAAGCCTTGAGAGTGATTACCACAAGCTCCTTGTAAGATATGAGCTCTCCAGCAGCAGTTAATTGATCAGACAAAAATTTGATCTCATTTATTAAAGTTGTAATGGATTTATTACCTTGAGTAATTGATAGAAGTTTTATGCGTAGCTGTATTAAATGAGTTGATGAAGCTCTTCCGAATCTATCTTCAATATTTTTCCATAAATCTGCAGAAGAAGTAGATCTAGAAAAATATGTTATCACTGAGTCAGAAATTGTGGAGTTTATCCAATTGTAATTGTTGAATCCTCATCTAACCAGTCAGTGTAGAGAGGATTTTCAATTCCATTTGTTTGATTCCTTGGACTTGTAAACTATGGAGGACATTTATAGGTTCCATCCAAAAATTTCTTGAGTTTGAATTTCTGAATAACAAGATTCATCATATTACGCTAGGTAATGTAGTTGTCTTCCTTGAGTTTCAGATGAACAAAATTTGTGAGTTGATTAAGTGGAACATTTGAGAGTAAGTTTGATGTAGGATTCTCCATTATTGAAGTTGAAGGAAACGTTTCGATCATAAGTAGATATGAAAAATTGCACACAACGGATATCACTAACACAGAAAATTCTTTGCTAAAAGAAAAATAAACTGAAGAAATTTACCAGGATCAAAGAAGAGTTAAGCATGAACTCTTCCATGCTTTGATACCATGATAACAATGTGTTAATAGAGTGAGAAATACTCTTAATTTATTAACAGAAGATTAACTTCATTACTAACAGATGAGAGTACAGAGTTTTGTATTTAAAGGAAAGAATAACCAAACCTTCCTAGCACACGTACAGAACATGTGTGTACATGACTAAATCTATTCTACCACATGGACCATTTACATGTGTGCTCATAACTAATTTTAACAGACACACGTGCAACTCATCTATGTGAGCTTATAACATCGTGAGCTTATAACATAGAAGCAGCTAACTAAGGCTTTCTGTTAAAAACAGTTTAAGTCTGTTTCAATAAATACCCCAAAAGGCAGCATCCACAACCCAACAAGACCCCTCCTGGTTAATAATGTATATTTCCACTTCATATTCATCCATCCCCATTTGAGTGACAGCATCAGTACTAAGAACCAAAACGACAAAACTTGCGCAGAATAAAAGTTGCAGTTTTTTTAATAATTAGCTAATACAACTAATAAGAAATAAATAGTCTCTTTCCGTTTCCTTTCTGCAAATTAAGACTGTGCATGTCCAGGCTTCAAGCAATAACTGATAAGATTACAAGTTCCAACATCAACATCCCCCTCCCTACCTCCGCCACCCTACCCACACACTCTCTGCCTCTCTAGTCATTTTCTTCTCTTTTCTCTGCTAAACATTTTCCACATTTAATAACCCCTCTTTCTCATAATCACCACCACCATGACAAGTACTATTCATAGGTGTTATTTCAACAGATGTGAGCTTCCTAGCTCTTAACGCTTCAGCTTCCCAATCAGTTCTCAACAGGATAACAAACAAAATAGAAATAACGCAAGCAGCTTGTGCAGATAATAAGCCATACCAAAGTCCGCTAAATCCTATATTCAACCAAAATGCTAAACCAACAGCAACTGGTGTGCCAATACAGTAAAAAGAACCCAGGTTAATTCTAGCACCAACTGCAGGTCTTGCAGTTCCACGTAATACACCACAACCTGTTGTTTGTGGACAGTTTCCTAACTCACAGAGACCCATTATAGGCATTACTGCTGCCACCAATACACCAACTAGTTCATCTTTAGTGAACAATCCTGCCCATCTTTCTCTTAATATTGCTGTCCATGTCACGTTCATGATCCCTATGATAAAAGCACACCCTAATGCTACCAGAGCTGCTAATTTCGCCTTGTAGGGTTTTCCTGCCCCCAGCTCATTCCCTACCTGCAGCATCAACCAACAAAAGTCATAAACATTTTCTTAATTCTGTAAAAAAACAAACTATGTGGCCCTTGTTGATCAAATTCTACTTCATGTTTCGCACCAGATATATCATTTACTATTCTTCTTGCAATATAAAAATCCTAGAGACTAGTGCTATATGCAAACTAGACTTTGGTAAAGGCACACAAAAAAGAATTGCTTTTCTCAAGTATATCATAAAAAATAGATATCAACTACTTTAAAGTACTACCATATGGATTATCAAAATGCTCATACCTAAGATTTTTTCTTAGACCCACCAATAAAATGTCTAACCGTAAGTGTTAAGTAAATGTCGATGTTATTATTGTACAGTGTTAGAGTCGTTGGACGATAATACCAGTGATCCTACCGAAATGAAAAAATTTATCAATAAGAAAATAAATATTAAGTAAATAGAATTTGTTAATTAAATTTGTACTTACCCTGGTAGAAACACAAGCAGCTAAAGCCATTGGAACAGTGTACATCAAGCTAGTAGTCTGAATGAGTATTGCAGTGGCAGCAACAGCAATAGTAGGATTAGGCAAATAACCAGCCAAGACAATCATAATCTCATACCACCACCATTCAAGACAAATCCCTAAACAACTTGGTATAGCTAACTTCAACAATGGACCTAACCCACTAATCACATTTTTAACTCCAAATGTCCATTTCAATTTACATCTTCCTGAGATATAAATATAACCAGACATCAAAACCACCATATTCAAATTTGTTAACACTGATGCCATTGCTACACCAGGTACACCTAATTTCATCACCATTACTAATAACATATTTAATGGTACATGAAACAAAACGGCTATTACTGAACAATACATCATTGGTTTAGTAATCCCTTGTGATCTAAGATAAACTCGCAGTGGTTGTAATACTGTGTTTGTCAATAAATCTGGAAGTGAATAGATACAATATGTTGCAGCTACTGATGTTATTGATGCATCCTGGCCTAAGAAAATCATGATAGGTTGAAGATTTATCCATAATATACTTATGGGTATACTTGCTGTTAGTAAGATTAAGATTGTTTGTTGTAAAGAGAGTGATAATAAATCCCAGTTTTTAGACCCAAAAGCTTGACTACAAACTGGTTCCAAACCTGAAGCTAATCCAACTAAAACAGAGTACCCTGATATATTTGTAAAGCCTATTGATAAAGCTCCACCAGCTAATTCTAAACTTCCTAACCTTCCTAAAAACACAACTGAAACCATAGCTCTTATATATACCACGCAGTTCATTGCTGTTATTGGTATAGCCATACCCCATAGTTCTTTCAGTTCTTCCACAACCTATAACCAACAAACCCCCCCCCCCCCCCCCCCCCCCCCCCCCCCCCCAAAAAAACAGAGTTAGAGAAAAAGAAAGAATCAGAGACAGAGAAAAAGAAAGGGTTTTGATTTGATTACCTGAAGAATAGAAGGAGGCTTTTTGAGTGAACAATCTTCTGGTTCTTTACCATGATCATCAGTAATCATGTTCATATAATAAGTAAAGAGCAAAGTCAGTAATACTTTCAATACTACTTCTTCTTCTGCTAATTCTGGTTTTGGTCTTAACGAGATTTCAGTATATATATAGAGAGAGAGAGGAGAGTAAAGAGTGTAGTGGGAGAGTGGAAGTTAGAAGAGAAGATATATAGAGTCAGGCGTTGGTAAAGAGCAAAGGCCAAGGGTTTTTATTGCCCTGCTTTTTTTAAGCAAAAAAAAAAAGGTTGGGTTTTTTTCCTCAATAATTTTATGGGTTTCAAAAATTTGAGTGTCTTTTCGAGTAAAGACTAGAAAGAAAGGAAGAGGAAAAACAGAGCAGACTGGTAGAATACTAGATAGGATATACATTTTGAGCTCAGACTAGGGACTGTCTCAGACTAGGACTCGATTGAGAGGATAAAGAAGGTTGACTACGTGTAAGTTTTATCCTTACAAACTTTAACTCGGGTTACAGTTCTAACTAACTTCATTTGCCATTTATAGTAAGAAAATAATAATTCAACTCCCATGGGGCAAGTCATATGGAAGGACTTAAATAGACGGTTACTACTAATTAAGAACTATCAAGCCAACTAATTGATTCGTTTGATGGCTGGATGGATCGGTTATTTTTAAGCAGCCTCTAACTCAAAGGGCTATTCTAATGGGATATTACTAAGTTATCAGATTTGGTTACTATTATCCCACTGCAAGTGAATTATCAAGGGAACTAATTTTAAAGCAGACCAAGAGTGTGTCTTAACAGCTGGTTTGGTTGGGATAATTAAAATCCTTGTAATTCAATTATCTCCCTCCTCTTTTAAGGCGAGATCCAAAATCAAATTTGATCACTGATTTTAACGGAATTTGGTTAATCAATGGAGTAAGGACTGAAACACCAAATAAGGACTGAAATATAAAATATCAAATAGAAAATGGATTTTTTTATAATAATTTATTTTTATAGGGATTGAACCACAATAATATAGAGACTAAAATATACCAATTAGAGCAACTCCGGTGGGAGTTGGTATATTGGCTAATATACTTATCCACGTGGTCTGGTAATCTCAATTCTCTATAGTAGGAGAATTGACAAATTTAAATAGTGGACCTAATTTTCGTATAAACAAATAATATTTTTTTTAATTAGTGGTGTTGTTTTTTATATAAACAAATAATTTTTTAGTTAAGTGAGAAAGATTTCTATTTTAAAATCAATATATATATATAATAAATTAAATAACTAATTTAACTAAATTTAAAATAAAAAACTATTTTACTCGGCCCAATTTGAGTTGATCGTCTCAACTTGGGATGACAAGTTGAACCAATCGTCTCAGGTTGATTCGATCGACTCAATTTGAGTCTCGATGGGAAACCCCCTCAAATACCAATTTATCAACCCATTTTTTGGGTTTGGCCATCCCACTGTGAAGTGATAATTGGCAAATTAGTCAATATACCAACCCCACTGGCCTTGCTCTTAGATAAGTGAAAGATGCGTAACTATTACTAATTTTTTCTAGGGATGTAAGTAAAAATATATTAGAATCAATTATTTACCAAAATACCATTTTTATAAAAATGGAGATAAATATTTAAAAACTTCACATATTTTAAATCGTACTTTGGATATTTGTGAATTTTATATATTTGGAAAGCCCTTTAAATTATCTACGCAACGAGCATAAATAACAACATTAAATTTTTAATTTGTAATATATCTATGCCTCTTCTAAAAATTAGATATAATTTAAAAGTAAATTAAAAAAACATATATTTTTATCTGTTGTTTAAATAACGTTAAATATTTTAATTCACATAATAAACACAATGAATCTAAATTTTGGATGACAAAATATAACATTAAGATTTAAGTGCAACGCTCTTGGTAGGAAAATAATAATTTTGTCGATATGCAAACACGAGCTCTATACTAATTCAATATTTTTAGTTGAATTACAGGATATGAATTTTTATTGTTTGGTTTAAGTTTTCCAACAAAGAAGTTGAGGAACGGAAATACACATCTTAAAACGACCATTACATCACCCTTAACTTTCTTAAATTCATGTTAATTCGAAAAACAGTGAGCGAACCGTAATTTTTTTATTTCAGAGTACGACTAAAGAGTTTGATTTGAGGAGAGTAGCAATTATATTCCCCACTTGCTGTTGAAATTGGCAATATCAACGGCCAAAAAACAATTGAATTAGTGAGTAAGGGCTATAAGGTTATTTTGTAGCAATTGTCTTTAATTCCGGATAATCGAATTATATTGCATTCCTTAGAGCAACTGCAGTGGACGATCAGACCAAAGAGTAAACACCAGAAATGATCTTTGGTCCGATTTTGTGAGACGCAACGGACGACTAAATGTAGTATTTGGTCCAAAAATTGAACAGTATCCGATCATGTTTAGTCAAGAAAATGGTCCAAAACAGATATAGTCTGACGCTCATGTAAGACAGCGTTTTCCCAAAACGCCATTGTACGAGGACGTTTATAAACACAAACGTCATTTCTGAAAGACGTTTATCAAAACGTTTCTAAAGAACAATGTTTTTGAAACGTTGTATTAAAAGAGCGTTTCTGAATTGAAACGTTGTATTAAAAGAGCGTTTTTGAAACGTTGTTTTGAAACGTTTTATTAAAACGACGTTTCTGAAACGTTGTATTAAACGTTTATTAAGAACAGCGTTTTTGAAACGTTGTATTAAAACAGCGTTTTCAAAATTAACGGTCCTCTACACCAACGTTTAGGCTTTCAAACGTTGTTATATGTGGGCGTTTTTTTTTTGAAATGCTGTTTTAGAAGAGCGTTTGAGTTTTGACGCTACTTTACTAGGACGTTTTTCTATGTTTTATATCAAAACGCTTCAGTACAGTAACGTTTGACGTTTGAGTACATAACGCTTCATTACAGGAGCGTATGTTTAAAACGCTAATCTAAATGAACGTCAAAAACATAACGTTTGTCTAGTTAAACGTCTGTGTAATATACGTCACTTTAATATAGCGTTTGATAATTAACGCTTATTTACAACAGCGTAATATCATATTTAGTCATGTTTTCGTTGCGTTTTTTTTTTAAACGACCAAACAGATTTGGTCTTTGATCGATGGTCTGGTCCAACCGCTGCAGTTGCTCTTAAGGAGCAGATTTGAGATCAAGATTTTTGGGGTAATCCGATTACGTCGGAATCTAATTCTGAACTGGATAACACGGTTGGGTTCACAGAATTAGTCCAGTTACCGCGTCTTCAAATCCGCAACCAAACACGGTATAAATTTAGAAGGTGTGAATTGAGAGTAGCATGAAAGAATTATGAATAAGTTATTAGGTCATAGATTATAACTCCAAAGGTATCATTATCCATGCATAAAAACCCATCAAAACAAAACTAACACAAAAACCCCATTTAACATAATATGTCTAAATTAACCTTTAAGTTTAAATCATCCCAACAAAAATAAAAAACAACCCCGTTCTCGTTACAAATTTTAAATCTCTTCTCACCACCAACACCAACCACCACCACCATCCAGTAACACCATCACCATCACCACCACCAGTACCACCGCCACCACCAATACCACCACCAGACCACCACCACCAACTACCAGCACCATCATCACCACCACCACCAACCGGTGAAAAGAGACAGATCATCACGCCACCACCAACCACCAACACCAACACCAACACCAACACCATCTCTACCAGCACCACTTCACTACCGTCAACCAGCACCACAACCACCATTGCCACCAACAACAACCAACTCCACTGCCACTACCAAACACCAATACTAGCACTATCCCACCACCAACAACCAGCACTACTATCACCACCACCACCACAAACCAGCAACACCACCATCAAATACTTATTATATCACTAAAACATTGGTTTCATCAATAAAAATTAGGCAGAAAAACGATGAAACCAAATTTGGTTTCAACATAAAAATATCATTTCACCAACACAACTTCAACAAAGAAACCAAATGCACCAAACTGAATAAACTAGGAAAAAATTAGTTAAAACCAAATTTATTGTTGCACCACTAAAACTTCGATTTCACGATAAAAAATAGGCAAAAATCAGATGAAATTAAATCTGGTTTCTAAATTTTTTGATGGAACCAAATTTGGTTTAATTTTTTTTTACTGTTTGTATAAAAAAAAACATTGATTTCAACGTTGTTTAGTTTTTATAAAACTTTGCTGAAACAAAATTTGGTTTCATCATTTTTCTGTCATTTCACCACCACAAATGTTAATTTCGACAATGATGATGTATCATCATTTCCTGATGATGATTTTCGATGATGATGATCTGGAGGTGTTGGTGGTGTTTGTAGAGGATAGAAGGAGGAGGAAGAGGTGATGTTGGCGGGGGATCTAGACATGTGGTAGCGGGGGAGAAAAGATAAGGAGGGGGATGCGATTGGGGAGGAGAAGGTGTTGTTGATGTAAAATTCGGACATAGAAAAGAGAATGAGGTGTTGGTGGTGTTGTTGGAAGAGACGGAGGTGCTGTTAATGCCAGATATGGAAATAATTGTTGGTTTAGTGGTGGCGGAGGTACTGTTGGTGACAAATCTGAACACAAAAAAAAAAAAAAAAAGATTGAGTTGTTGGTGGAGGAGGAGATGGAGATATTATTGTTGTCGGATCTGTCTCTTCTTACTGGTTTGGTGGTGGCGAAGCTACTGTTGTTGGTGGTGGGAAGAAGGAAGTTATTCTAGAAAGAAGAAATGAAAGAAGAAGAAGAAGATAGTATAAACATTTTATATGGGAAGGATAATTGTGGTATTAATAAGAAATAGAAATGACCTAATTTAAACATTTATAAAAATTTGAGTTTTTTATATCAATTTTGTTCAATATGGAGTTTTTATAGATATTAACTTATAGATGAGTTTTTTATCTACTAAATTGGTCACCTTGGTGTTTTACTACTTGTTGTGATAAGTTATTTGCATTATAGTCGTTGTGCACGACTCATTTACAGTTTATCCATTCACAATAGTCAGTTGGATGTTCAATCAAACGAGTTGGCTCGTCAAAACCTTAAGTCCATTTTCATAAGGTTAGCCCAAGGGCACCTCATGTTAGAGTAGTTGAAGGCAAATTTGCCAATTTGGTGGTTTCAACCCAACTACTGGTGTGGTAAAGGTTAAGTCCCATCAAACACACATGTCGGGTCTAAGTAACGTTGATCAGATATTGTTTTATCTGATTCCGTTATGAGTTAACTCCACATGTCAAAGTTAGACTTTAGTCGGTCAAAGTGAAAATAAGCTCGCCTTTTTTAGACTTTCTGGTGGCTTCTCGCGTCACACCTTGCATCAAACGATTGAATCCCTCCGACAATATTAAGAAAAATATTTGGATTCTACCTAAGAAGTAATTTTTCAAAATGATGTATGTCTATGGATAAATTTGATCCTTGATTTTGATCATCCTATGGCTGAGATCGAATTGTCTCTTAAGATATACTCCTTCTGTATCTGTAAAAATATTGCTGAAACTTTTGCTGGAACGGAGGAAACATATTTAATTGTTCGTTCGTAAGATATATCCAAAAAAAATGTTCGTTCTTTATGATTTTGAACGGTAGGGATTATGTCGTGGACAGGGCCAAAGCTAACCCCTCATCCTTACTCTGGATACCATCATCCCCTAACCAGTATCTACTCGACTTTTCCTACACAGTTTCCTAATAAAAAAATGGATGTTTAATCTAAAACACAGTCCTAATCGAGGAATACTAGATTTGGTTTGTTTCTGAAAACTCTAAACCAATAATATTTTATTTTGTTTTTCATTTGTTTTTGTTTGATTTCTTATTCACCTCTTATCTTGTTCATCCCAGGAAATGATAAGAGGTTTTTTCTTCATCACCAGACGGATTTTTTTCTTGTTTATTACTGATTTCATTTTCTCTTGTTTGTTTGTTATTGTTTCATTGATGTTTATTTGTCCTTTTTTTCCTGATTTCAATTTCTCTTATTTGTTTCCTATCTTAAATCTTCACATGGCGTCAACAAATCAAGGCGTACAAGAGCATCATCCTTGAATGAGATCAGGTACATTTTTTTACTTCCTCATTTTAAGTTTTTCAACCGATTTTATTTCCTATTGATTTCTTTTTCATTTTTCTTTATAGCCAAGGTGGTAAAAATGCACCGCTTTGATTAAACATTGTAAACTAGATTATTCTAAGTCTAGTTTGTAGATTTCTTGATCCATACAATTTCTAAACTATGTAGTTTCCTAACTTTAACAGGCTCCTAATAACTCATCAATAAACTCGGATAATACTCAATTTTTATTGATGTAGACAAGGTTGCTCCCTGCATTTTTCTTTTGCATGGTTTATATATGATGTAATTTGGTTTTTTGATTAACGAAAATACTTCACACATTTTAGATTTTCTAATTAAGAGGTAAAAGTTTGTTGCTTATCTGATATGACCCGACAACCTAAACACCAGGGTTGTAGGTTCTAGCTAGCTAACTTATAAGCTAAACCCCTTGGGTCATAGGCCCAGCTGATACCTTTATATTATGGTATTGCTCCTATAGTCATATTGCTATTGAGGGTATGTTTATTTATCAAAATACTGCTTAAATCTATCGATCATGCCGACTTCATTGCTATAGCCTTAAACTTACTCTTTGAGGTTTTAGTGCATGATAAAATAAAGGTTTATAAAACTTAGAACTACATTATATTTTACCCATCGTGTCCTAAGTCACATTTACCCATTTCTGTTTGAAAGGCCTGCAAATCATAAATTTTCGAAGTAAAGTTAGATCTTTCATAACATGTTTTTGTTTGTTACCTTCAACTTATTTGGCGTGCATAATTGGATATTTTATCCAGTGGATTGGAAAATATTGTAATTCAAATCAGAATCTAGAATATTTGGAATTCAAAGAAATGAGCTACCAACAAATCTACATGTTTGATTTTTCGATAACTCGGTTTTGGTAAAAGCATTATCAGAAAAAATGATATAAACAAAAATTATACATATACTAAGAATTGTATTTACTTTTAGGTATTATTAAGGAATATGTATAATAAACATTATTTATGGAAGGAAATTTTCAATATTATTAGTGGAAGACAATTTAGAACAAGAAGATAAACTAGACAAGAAGGTAAACTAGATAATAAGTTCAACCGGTAGTGTATGAATAATTTCTTAAGATGGATTTCAGCGAATTTTTTTTGTATATATTTTTCTGATGTGCAATTTTTCGGACAGATATGAGTATTTTGAAAAATATAACTCAAATTACTTATCACTAATGTATTCATATGTAGTAATATATTTCTTATAAATAATACTGCGTCAATTATATTTAAATATTGTACTCCTTCCGTTTCTGGAAAAGTGTTACTATCACTTTTTCATTTTAGCCAAAAAATAGGTCAATTTAAAAAAATGATAGTAACTCTTTTCATGAAATGGAGATAATATTTTATAATATATTCAATCATATTATAGTGAATGTTTTGTAACTAGTAATACTTGATAGGCGATAAATATTTTACTTTTTGTAAAATAAAATGTTCACATGCATCGCCTAACCTAAGACCGACCAACCTAGTTCAACCTTCAAACCGATATTATAGATGTCCCTAGATTACAATGCTTTCATCCAACCAAAAGAGTTGATTGATTTTTCTTTTTCCTTGTTCTTGTCATTTTTTGTTTCACTAGTAGGGAACTTGTTGCATATAATATAGTTGTACGATGGTAGCACATACATGCACTTGATGGATGAGGTGCAAAGAAGTTAGGATAAAGTTGAATTTGCATTTTGTACACATTTACATAGAAGTGAATTTCTCGGAGACGAAACATACAATGATAGAATAAGTTTTCGATACAAAGGAGAGAGCTTGGGTGCTAAATATTACTCCATCCGTCTCAGAAAAAAATAATATTTTACTTTTTTTTAGTTTAGTCTGTTTTTAGACTAAAATGAAAAATTATTATATCTCTTTTACTGAAAGAGAGAATACAATTTAGCAACAAAAACATAAATACCCAAGTGCTTCGGCAATTGCAGAGGTAGAAAAATTGCTACTTAGTAAGAAGAGAGATATAGGGGCTCCAAATTTGATTGAGGGGCTCCTCTAATAAGACGAAATAGGGACATTATGAAATAAAACACAAAAACCCCTTATCCATAATATTTTCACAATACCCAAACCACCCCTCATTAGTAATCTTAATTACATTAATTAGTTAAGATTAATTTAAACTAATCATGATTAATTAAACATAATCTTTTACCTAATCAAATGATTTGATTTTATTTTTTTTTTGAATTTGTGTTTGGTGGGAAGAAAAACTTGATGAAACTTAAGAAAATTTTGTCGTTTTTTTTTTAAACCCTAGATTTTGATTCAATCAACCATAGTAGCATTTAGATACCTCTAGATTAAACTCTTGATCTTTTTATGGCTCAAATTAGATGAAATCACGATTTGAAAGTTTGATTTTTTGTGATTCAGAGAAAGTTACGGTTGGGTTTCATGTCGAACTCAACCGTAACACCAAGAACATCCAGACTTACGGTTGGGTCTTGTTGAAAACCCAACCATAACTGGAAGAAAATGAAGAACACCATTTCAACACAGAGTTACGGTTGGGTTTTGCCTTAAAACCCAACCGTAACTCATCCTTTTGAGCATTGGTTTTTGAGGTCAAATTTGAGTGTTAAAATCAAAATTTTGAAATTATTCAATCATTTTAACTAGATTAAAGGTAAATTGGGTCATTCAAACAAAGAAAAAACGAAAAACACAAAAATTAGACAATCCAATTTTGAGTTCACAGTAGAATTTACGGTTGGGTTTTGGCTTATAACCCAACCGTAACTAATTATGTTAGCTTTAGTGCATGTTTCATCATATAGTTAAGGGTGGGTTTTGCCTTGAAACCCAACTGTAACTAATCTTTAAACCCCAATTGTAAAATTAGATAAATATATTTTGAGATTTTTTTCATTTCTATCTTGTAGAGAATTGAAAGACGGAGCTAACCCAAAAAAAATAAGGTCAATCGGACATCGTATGAAGGAGTTATGATCAAAACGGTGACATTTTTATTTGTATCCAGGAAGAATTACGGTTGGGTCGGGCCAATAAACACTCTGAGCATTTTGGGCCTCCAAGAGGCCAGAGTTACGGTTGGGTTTATTGGCCCAACCCAACCGTAATTCTTCCTGGATACAAATAAAAATGTCACCGTTTTGATCATAACTCCTTCATACGATGTCCGATTGACCTCATTTTTTTTGGGTTAGCTCCGTCTTTCAATTCTCTACAAAATAGAAATGAAAAAAATCTCAAAATATATTTATCTAATTTTACAATTGGGGTTTGAAGATTAGTGACAGTTGGGTTTGGTTGAAAACCTAACCGTAAATTTTAATTGAATCTTCATCTCCTACATTTGAAGTTACGGTTGGGTTTGTTTAATAACCCAACCGTAATATGAAGAACAAATTATTTACGGTTGGGTTTGGTTGAAAACCCAACCGTAAATCTGGACAAAAATGGTGTTCTTCGGTGTTCTTGGTGTTACGGTTGGGTTCGACATGAAACCCAACCGTAAGTTTCTCTGAACAACAAAAAATCAATCTTTCAAATCGTGATTTCATCAAATTAGTTAGTGTAATTTAGTTTTATCCGGATTGTCATCACTACTACTTTCTACACATTTATTAGTATTCTTCATCACGAAATCGGGAGTTTAATCGGCGATACAATTTTGATTCGATGAAGAAATTTGATTAAAATGGAGAAGGAGAAGATATGGAGGAGATGGAAAGATTTTAATTAAAGGACAAATTTATCTTTTTTTTATTGGATAAAGGGTAAAATGGACATTTAACTTTATCCCTAGGACATCCCTTAACGAAAAATTAGGTCACCTCGCATCATAGAGGAGCCCCTCTATTGATGTTGGAGCCCTATATAAGGCTTCTTTAGTAAGCATACGGCAAACTTCTTTACGTGATCGATCTTGGTTGATAACGATAGGTTTATATATGCAATTATTAATTGATTATAGATGGTCACGAAAGCGGCTGTCTGTCTTCAATTAGCATTCTAGGACATACGATGGGAATGCGACATCCTTGGTTCAACGATTTTGTGCATATTGAACAAGTCTTGGTGATGAGAATCATGAGATCCCCTTTGTATCAAAGATCCTTAATCTGTTGAAACATCCACTCGTACTTAGCTGCCCCCTTATGAGGCTGGGGATATTATATTTCTACCTAACTCTTTGACATTTTTTCTCCCAAATGCATATTATTGGTTTCTCCTTATGATAAGAAAAGATTATTTTGCTTCTTCGGTTATAATTTTTAGTTCTCCAAGTCATACAAACTTCAAGGGTTGGGTGTATGAGGACATCTAAGACTTAGCTATCTGGACTCTGGAGGGTCATTTTTCATTTGGTGGGAATGATAAACACACAAAATATAAGAGGATCTTATGCGTAAAATCTATTAAGATGCTTTGAATCTTAATAATTTTTTTGAAGTATGTAAAAACTATGTACATGAGGTAACACTACTAGCACAGCATTTGGCCGGCTTGTCTTGGGACATGGCGAATCTAGTGTCTACTCAATGGAAGGAGAAAAAGTACCCTCTCACTCTTCTCAAGTGTACACTAGGTGATAATTAGT
Source organism: Papaver californicum (assembly GCA_023531435.1). Classification (NCBI taxonomy): domain Eukaryota; kingdom Viridiplantae; phylum Streptophyta; class Magnoliopsida; order Ranunculales; family Papaveraceae; genus Papaver; species Papaver californicum. The sequence goes on from JAJJMC010019063.1 coordinate 11,500,226, forward strand.
CATACTTGAATAAAAATTGAAATAGAGGTCATACATGAATAATAGAGACAAGTGGTTTTCAAAAATTAGAATCGAGATGCAACTTGTGGGATTAGATTTGTTACGCAGATCAATGCTTAAAATTAAAACCCTTATATATAGTGGTTTATATATTCATAGAGGGACTCTTCAAATGAAGACAAAATAGAATTATTAGATATAAATTTTAAAAAATCTCTATCCATTGTATTTTTATAATGGCTAAACAACTCATATTTAATTAATAATAATTAATATATTTAGTTAATAAATTAGACTAATAATAATTAATTTAATATAATGTTATACTTAATCAAATGAATCATAATTTATATATTTTGTTTTGATTGGTATCATAGCATCGAAACCAACTGTAACTCATTATGTGCATGGTTATTTATTGCTATTTATTGCACCAGTTACGGTTGGTCTTGACCAATAATTTCCAAATGTAAACAAAATTACGGTTGATGTGGTTTTATATAGTGGTAAGAAAGTTCGTTCACTCGGACTTGTGAAGATTGATTTTAGATTTAATTTCTAATTTCTAAAACTAAACTAGCAAATATATACAAAAGATTGTAGCAATATTATTAAAGACTGGGAGTCAGAATTCCACCGATTTTCACATTCATGTGGTTCAAATATTGATTATTAACCATTTAAGCTCTTTTATGGACTCTTTTTATTTGTCAAAAGTAGATTTCTAAAATATTAGATGTAAATCATAAGCATGGTACATCAAAATTTCTAAGACTAAGCATACACTATCAAACAAAATAACAACCAATTAAGAAAAATCATGAAACAATTAAATAAGTGTAAAAAGTCATAAAGAATCGAATATAGTTACCAAAAAATTGTAATAGTAGCTTCATCCATTGTCCCAGTATTGGGGTTCAGCTCATGGTGCTCAAAACGCACTCAAAAGATGAATACATGGCTAAAAAGTGCTTTGAAAAGAAGAAATAAAATTGACACAGTGAATTTGAGACGTTTATAAACGTTACAGATGTTTCTTTTCTGTCGCTAAAAGCAACAGAAATGTCACATAAGTTTTTACGACTTTGTTCTTCGTTTTTACGACGAAGTTCTTCTTCAAACTTTTAGTGACAGTTTCTTCATCTTCCTCACATGAACAGATTTTTCTGAAATTTCTTTTCTCTCTTTTCTGGCCTCTGCCAGCCCCCCCATATCTTCCTACACGACCCCTATATATACTACAACCAACAATACTTTCCAAATCTCTTCCAAATCTTCTTCTTTAAACCCAAAATACTCTCGGCCAGATTTTTTTCTCTCGTATAATTCTGTCTTGATGTTTGTTTCTTTGTCGAGAAGGATTTACTCGATATTGTTTTTTTTACCTCCAAATAGGATTGAAACGAAAGGAAACAAAATATATTTCACGTAATCTTCCTTGATTTTTCTTTCCAAGAGAATATTTGACTCGAAATTTTGTTGCGATTATGTTTTGACTTTATTGTTTCCAAAACTGATAAAATACTTTAAAATGGAAAGAATATATCCTTGTCTTTAACGCATTGAAAGAATATCCAAAAATATCTCATTTATAATCCTCACAGGTTCGAGTTTGATAAAATAAATTTTCCCGCCATATTTGATATTGAATCTTGAGAAGAAGGTGCCCTTATCCAAGGCATGGGTTCCTTTAACCAAATTTGTGTGTGCCTTTATCATTTTGGGTGCCTTTATCACTTTTTACGCCGATTTTTCCATGATTGTTTATTCTTCAAAAAATACCTACAAACAAAGCAAATAATAATATTAGTACATAAAATGAGAACTAAAAATACAAATATGAGATCAAATTAAGACACATAAATGTGTCTATCAAATACCCCCAAACTTATATTTTGCTAGTCCTCGAGCCAAACTAATAAAGTAAAATCCTAACACACTTCCGCAGGCATCGCGATTGCACTTAGCGCGTGCAACAAACCTTTAAACCCATATGTGTCCCTATCAGACGAGTTTTAGTCTTGTGAGGGTTTACAAGAGGTATATCCACAAAACCTTTACTCCAAACTCTAGCTATTTGTGAACGATTGAGGGTAGACACTAAACATGCTATTTAGTTGGCTACTAATTTATTTGGAAACTGGAGGAATTACCCTATTTTTAACCCAATTGATGTACGAGTTTACACTTAAGCGTACTAAAATTCATATATAAGAAGACAAAGCTCTACTCAGATAGTCGTACAATGAACCACAATACTCGGAATCTAACAAACCAAAATCACATGAATAGGTTACGAAGATGGATATGGAGATAAAAATATGTGTATGTTGACTAAGGTGAACGGTGTTTCCCTGAATATCTATATGAACATCGTGCCAAGATGAACCATAATGGATTGAGATACGCACCCACTGGTCTGAATCCCAATTCTAGTATCAACTCAGCTGGTATATACAAGGGCCCCAGTGGTCGATTTATTGAATATATACAACAAAAAAAAATTATCGACAACATGATTACATCTTTTGAATCTAAGCGCATGCTCCTTGTCAATCACATTATATGATAATTCTCATGGATCCTGCGTTCCATGCTTGCTTAGGCGATGGAGAAAGGAGAACACACGCATATTGTTATCCAAGTGTTAATTTTTTTATTTATTTTTTGGTCAAGTTCAATTAAAATAATGAGGCTTGATCTCAATCACTCTACTTCATCCTAACAACGACAACAAGGCGATACTAGTGCCCCACCAAATCACTTAGAGAAACACAAAAAGTTATAAAAATAAAAACAGAACGTGAGACGGTGACGACTATCATGTTATTTCTAACACCTGAGCTATGTCCTTTTATGAATAGACCCTTTAGTTGGGTCCCTCAACTCCTATAACCAAGAGGTTTGTTTCCATCTACTTAGAATAGTCAGTGTCATCCTGAATTATTCACAAGTTTCTAGATTTTGGAGTTTTTGGTACAACTAAATTTTAAAAAAATTTCTCCCTTACCCTAAACTTAAACTGAACATACTCCTCGATGTTCTAAAAAAATGAATAAAAGCATGAACAAAGAGAAACAATCAAAGTAATAGGGATATGGAAAGATCTTACCAGCACCGTGTATCAAAAGCATATGGGTTACCTCCCATAGAGCGCTAAGTTTAAAGTCTTCATCCAGACCAAGAAAGGATTAGTCATAATTTACGAATCAAACAATAATAATCTGAATAATTGCGGATCCTTGAAGTCAATCAGATTTGACTTATACAGATGACCAGAATGGAAGTGGTGGTCATTCTTAAGCAAATGTGTCGATTCTAATCTCCTAAAGTAATTAGGCTTAGTCTCAAAATTTAATATCTGACACATTTAAAATTTATATGTTCCCATATTTGGTAAATAAAATTTTGATGGGACAACAAAGTCAATTATGGTATTATCGCCTATGTAAACCACATCAACCATAGGATGGGTTTCTAATGACTGAATTTCTTGTATGACATAATTAGGCTCGGGGGAAAATGTATTAAGATAATCTTTTAAAATGGTAGAGGCACATATGTCAAGTCCCAGGTGAGGGACTTTAAGCATGGATACTTGAAAGTTACAATAATTATCATTAAAACCATACAATGGGTTATCCAAGGTGTTCCTAAAAGACTCTTCTTCTTCCAAATCAGTGATCCCAAGAGGTTCATCACATTCATATAATAGATTATCAAAAAAAGCCTCATCGACTTCCTCTGATTCACTGAAATTTTCATCAAATAATTGATTGTTAAACACAGTGCAGCTAAAGGATCATGAATAGTCCTACAATTTATGACAACATCCTCACTCATATTTAGAACCTCTACGAGTTTATCATCTTCGTTTGAGACTAATTTTCCTGAAACGTTGGACTCTAAAACACTAGTTTCGGGATAAACTTGTTCCTCTAAACCATCATCGTCTTCATAATAACAAGAAAATATTTCACCATCTATAACAAATGTATCTCTAGTTAAATCCTTTTCCTCTTGAATAGATAAATAGTCATTAACATTATTAGGATTGGAAGTAGAAACACCATTATTATCATGGAGCCCATTTGTTGTAAAAAATCCCTCCTCGTTATGATTGAACCTTATTTGAACAAGTAGTGTCTTTAATTCTAACCTCGTCCTTTAGATTAGGTAAATATTTATCGTTATTATCAAGGGTAAATTGGACACACTATTTTGGCAATTAAGTTCATTTTGAGCAATATTAGCAGCTAACCGTTCTTCTTCAATTTTATCCTCATCTAAACGTGCATTAATTTTGCTGAGAGCGGTGGTTAAAGATGCAAGTTCTTTAGTCTGTTCTAATGACTCTTCATAAAATTTCTTCATTAACTTCTTAGTCTTACGTGTCGACTCAGTTATTTGCTTGAGGGCCTCTTCTAGGGAAATAGAACTAACATTTTTCTCATATAATATTTCTCATTTACCCGCTCATACGACTGGTAAGCGTGCATTAGTAATTGGGATCATTATAGTATGAACCATAACCTCCAGAGGGTTGGTGGTGGTCCCAGGTACTATCCACACTATGGTCATAGTACGGGTAATGTCCATTTTGAAATTTCGGTCGATAACCGTTGTATTGGTCCTCATAATACCAGTTCGAGATTTTTTTATTTTTTATTTTTGGTGCACGTGCAAAAGCAGGTTCGACTAAAATAGGTAAGCTCATGTTACCTTAGCAAAATATACCTACAGTCAAAGGCTGGTCAAAGGTACTAGGCTAAGGCTTGTGGTGGTTCGGCTGATAACGCCCAGAGGGTTCAGCTTACTATCCCACGTGTTTTCCTAAAATCGGTGCCGAAAAATACAATTGGTGTGTGTACTTGTAATTATTTTTTATATACAAAATAAAAAAAAGCAAAAATAAATATACACAAATAAAAAAAATTAATGAAAAATCTAAAACTAAAAATTGAGGTATACTATTTACCTTTTTTGATAGGCAATTTCCACAATAAATTGTAAAACTTTACCTGCACAACAAAGCTAAGAGAAATACCCAAGTAAAATCTAACAAAAAAATAAAAATAAAAACAAAAACCCTAAACTAATTAAAAACTAAACCTAAAAAAATAAAAATTTAAAACCCTAACCTAAAAACAAGTCAGGGTCGGCGGCGCCAAAAATTGATGTGGTTTTATATAGTGGTGAGAAAGTTCGTTCACTCGGACTTGTGAAGATTGATTTTAGATTTAATTTCTAATTTCTAAAACTAAACTAGCAAGTATATACAAAAGATGGTAGCAATATTATTAAAGACTGGGACTCAGAATTCCACCGATTTTCACATTCATGTGGTTCAAATATTGATTCTTAACCATTTAAGCTCTTTTATAGACTCTTTTTATTTGCCAAAAGTAGATTTCTAAAATATTAGATGTAAATCATAAGCATGGTGCATCAAAAGTTCTAAGACTAAGCATACACTATCAAACAAAATAACAACCAATTAAGAAAAATCATGAAATAATTAAATAAGTGTAAAAAGTCATAAAGAATCGAATATAGTTACCAAACAATTATGAAACATAGCTTCATCCATTGTCCTAGTATTGGCGTTCATCTCATGGTGCTCAAAACGCACTCAAAAGATGAATACATGGCTAAAAAATGCTTTGAAAAGAAGAAATAAAATTAACATAGTGAATTTGAGACGTTTATGAACGTTACAGATGTTTCTTCTCTGTCGCTGAAAGCAACAGAAATGTCACATAAGTTTTTACGACGTTGTTCTTCGTTTTTACGACGAAGTTCTCTTTCAAACTTTAGGCAACAGAATCTTCAAACTTTTAGTGACAGTTTCTTCATCTTCCTCACATGAGCAGATTTTTCCGAATTTGTTTTCCTTTTTTTTCTGGCCTCTGCCAGCCCCCCATCTCTTCCTACACGACCCCTATATATACTACAACCAACAATACTTTCAAATTTAAATCTTCTTCTTTAAACCCAAAATACTCTCGGCCAAATTTTCTTCTCTCGTATAATTCTGTCTTGATGTTTATTTCTTTGTTGAGAAGGATTTACTCGATATTGTTTCTTTTTATCTCCAAATAGGATTGGAACGAAAGAAAGCAAAATATATTTCACGTAATCTTCCCTGATTTTTTTTCCGAGAGAATATTTGACTCGAAATCTTGTTACGATTCTGTTTTGATTTCATTGTTTCCAAAACTTATAAAACTCTTTAAAACTGAAAGAATATATCCTTGTCTTTAGCGTATTGAAAGAGTATCCAAAAATATCTCATTCGAAATCCTCACAGGTTCGAGTTTGATAAAATGAATTTTCCCACCAGATTTGATTTTGAATCTTGAGAAGAAGGTGCCCTTAGCCAAGGCATGAGTGCCTTTAACCAAACTTGTAGGGTGCCTTTATCACTTTTTAAGCCAATTTTTACATGATTGTTTATTCTTCCAAAAGTACCTACAAAAAGCAAATAATAATATTAGTACATAAAATGTGAACTAAAAATACAAATATGAGATCAAATTAAGACACATAAATGTGTCTATCAACGGTTGGTATCGATTTTTAATTCCCAACCGTAATTCAATCTCTACATTTTTTTCTTTTTTACGGTTGGTTTTTGGGGTATAAATCAACCATAATTTGTTCTACGGTTTGAATCGATGCTCTAAAACTAACTCTAAATATATCTTTTCTTGTGTTGTATTAGCTAATGCTTTGATATTTTTGGTTCATCGCATGCTTGTCCTCATCCAATGTATGCTCAGTCTCCTCCAAATGATATTCTAACTGAAGATACTACAAATCACTATTTGAACGACTTGGTAGGTTATATATAAGTTGTTAATTCCTTTGGACAATATTGATAAGTCTTTTTTTCTTTTTTTTTCTTTCGAACTTTGTATTTTTGGACCATGTAGACATGGGAAAACAAAAATGACGCAAAGCAATGGGCTAGAGAACATGGCAAACTCATCATGTGTGTGATTGTTTGTAACAATCAAGTGAAGGAGCGTCACTTCCAAATGGTTTGTGAGTGTAGTGGATTCCATACAATTCATACATATAAGGGTACAATGTATGAAGGAAAGACGAAGAGGAAGAATACTAATTTCACTAAGAAGAGGGGATGCCCTTTCATACAACATGTGTTGTAGTTGGGGAGTTTCAACGCCTTCACCACCAATTTCTTCTTCAATCTCTTGATTGGGTTGGTTTGATTGTTGTTGATTGCCATCATTGTTACCTTCTATATCTTTAATAGAATTCTTCATCTTTGCTAACGAGTTTATTCGATGATTGATTGATTTTCGAATCAACGATTAATTGAAGACGAGGAATTTGCGATGAAAAAAATGGGAGAAGGAGAGTAACGGTTGATTTGGGAGAATAAGAATATGAAATGGATTAGAGGAGTTAGGGTTTTTATTTTACTAGTCTAGGTTTAATAATGAAAGGGCAATCTAGACTTTTTAAACATAAAAGGGTAAGATAGATATTTACTATTCCAATAGAATACCCTCTAACCAATTATTAAGTCACCCTGAAACCTAGAAAAGCCCCTCTATGAATGTGTAAGCCCCTTTATGAGGGTTCTAAAATTAGAATCGAGAAGCAAATTGTCATAAATTGAATTATTGCGCACATAACACATGATAAGAAGTTACATACGTGGCTGTGGTGGTCAAATCACACTATCAAATTGCAAATACAAAATAAGTTACCAAATATCATCGTGTAACTAGGGATTGCACCTCATGCCCCTTGTGCAAATGCCTCTTTGAGGTATGGTGAAAAAAATGATAGGTTTAATAGTGTGGAACATCAAGGATTCTACCTAGCAAATTTTTTTATTTTATTTTTAAGGGAAATGGTAGACCTCTCAATTTCATTGATATTTATAAGAGCATAATGTTCAATGTATATGCTAATTGCATTTTTTTTGTTTTCTTTTACATATTTTTTAATAAAAAATAAATTTGTATGATTAATAATAGATATGATTATTATTATTTTAAGCAAAAGATCTTTTTAAAGCCAAACCCTCCCAAAGAAATAAGCAGAAAAAAAAATAAAAAAAAATCGGCAAAGCGAAAAATAACATCAACAAGCTCATGTAAAGTGTTTCATCTGAAAATTCTTTTCAGAAGCTTTAAAGTAAATTCTCTCTTCTAGTTCAGTATTTGTCTTCTTAGCACCACACAAAACAGGATGAAAACCATCTGATAGGGGAAAAGGAGTATCTTCTATCACCATGTTCTCCAATATCAATGATAAAGAAAATGTTGGATGGTCATTGTATTAATTATCATATGTAAACCTGGCTAGCATACTAAAACTATTGGTATCAACATTAACAACCATGTTTAACTTCTGAGAGGAGATCAATTCCATTTTTTTCTTTCTATTTGGAAATAAACCTCTTATTCCTCCTCATATTGATCTACATAGCTAGTTCTTTTTAAAGATCCAGGAGTCACAGTATTAACAACATTACTATTAAGACTAGTACTAATATAATATTCTTCGTTAGAAACCTTAGTTGCTAATTCTTCAATAGGTCGATTAGCTGCTTGAAGCGATATTTTTCCAACAACTGCAAGTTGAGCATTGCTGACATTGAGCACACCCACTTTAATTGTATTTTTACTTCTCGGAATAACATGAGAGATCATAGTGTTTACCAAACTATTAGAAACAAGTGAAATCGTATCAATAACATTAGAAGTTACATGAACTTCAGTGTTAATTATTTGCTGCTCATCAACTGTCGTCGAACTGGTTGTCTCATCTTTGTTAGATAAACCACCAACAATTACTTTTGTAGGAATTGCACGTATTTCCACCTCCATGTTGGCACTCTTTTTATGACCAACAGATATAACACCTGTAATACCCAGTATTTTTAATTTACCGTTTCGGGTCGGGTTATACCCCACTAAGCTAACCTTGTTATTTAGATTGTTGCCGAGTCATTTAGCTTTGCCTTAGCCTAGGTGGGTTGTTTAAACTAGGAAAACTATAAGTTTGGGTAAAAGTATAATCACCTGATTACTTTATATAAGTGAATAAGTTTAACGGTAAATAAAAAGATAATTTAAAAAAATAAAAAAATTATTAAATATGAGATTTAATATTGGTATAAGGTTTATAATAAATTAGAGAGAAAACCAAAAAGGTTAGAGAAAATGAGAAAGAGAGGAAGTTAGGGGTTTAAAGAAGAAGGATATGGAGAATCTAGAGGAGAGTGTAGCTAATAAAATGCAGAATGCTAGATCCTCTTTTTTGGGGTTATATATTTGTATTTAATTTTAATTTTGTATGATTTTAAATTTTTAGGTTTCTGTAATTTATTTGTATAAATCTAAGTTTCCGTTCGATGATCAGACTTTTCCAATTAAAAGATAACATTCTTAGGTATCTATGGTTAAAATTTCAAGATACTCCACCGTATATTCGTCGTTAAATGTATCTTTTAGTTCGAGTGATGTTTCTGAATTTTCTGGACAGTTTCGCTTTGCTATGATTTTGATGTGTTTAGGCAATCTTAATGATATTAGAATGATTTGTGATCTTAACAATAGTTGTAGCTATGTATGATATATTTCATTGTGATTTGGATTTGTCCAATTTCAGATTACTATGGATTTACCATGAATTGTTTAGTAATAATATATAATCTGCCCATTATTTAGGATGTCATTGCAAATTCAATATCTTTTGTTTGAACGGTTAGTTTACTATGAATTTTGGATATGTTGTTGTTGATTTATTCATATAGGTTACTGCAAAATTAGAAGATGATCAGATAAAGTTATAATGCATTTAGTTTGTTTGATTAAAAGTTTAAAAGAATTTCATATTGTTTGTTCATATATTCTTAAGCCATGCTTGCTTGTATTGTTTGTAAAAATGATTTACAAATTGGAAATGAGTTCATGTTTTAAAGTCAGATGGAACATGGTTCCATGCAAACATCGGGTAATGATTCCTGAGAGTAAAACGGGTAATGAGACCAAAGAGTAAATGGGTAATGATCCCCATGTAGGAACTTATGTTCCTGACCATCGATGACGGCAGTCCTGCCGGATAAACGATAGGTGGAGTATGAACCAAGGAAATTCGTACCATGAACTCATGTGTTGAAATCTAATTGGATAATTTATTTGAAATATTATTAATACTGTGAAGTCTTGTTTTGAAATCTTAATTAGATGATTTGAGAGAAACAATATTGGTATTATGAATTCATGATTGAACAAATGAATTAAATGATTTGTTGAAAATAATACTTGTGTGATAATCTTGTTGGTTGAATATATGTATATCATTTTTTGCTCGAAATCATGTCGTATACTCATGTTTTATGTTATTTATCATTGATATTGTTATGCATGTTTTGAGATTGGGAATGCATTCTACTGAGCTGTCATCTCACCCAAATTAACATTCTTGCAGATTTCTCGGAAGTTGGAAGTGGAAATGGAAGTTAGAAATATGTAGCTTAGTGATTGCATTGCTTTTATTGTATTGCTTGAAATGTAATTTGAATTGATATATTTGGTTGAAAATGTTGTTAAGGATAATTACCGGAGTTATGTTATCTAGAGTTTCAATTATGTTTGACATAAAAAGTAAGTTAGGAGAAACATATGCATAAGTCTCTTTTTCCGACCAGGAAGCCTGGAGTTTGGATCTCCATATGGGTTTGACCCTGGTCCGGAACTCAGGGTGTTATAACACTTGGTGGTTGATGCTCTTTCGGAACATAAACTAATTTCTTTTTTGGATCAACTGTCTTGACAGGAGCCGAGGAAGTATTTCCTATTTTATTTTTACATTGTCCGAGTCCATGTCCAGTTACGCGGAAATGCTTGTAGAAAGTAGGGAGTTTATTATATGATTATGGATCCAAGAATACAACCCCATTTATTTCTACCAAGATTTATTCATGCGAGTCATCAGCTAGATCAACTTCTACCAACACCCAAGCAAAGAGACCAAATTGCTTACTCAGAGTGTTATCATCTACTTTTATGGGAGTGCCAATGATACTAGCGATTTCAAAAAATGTTTTTTCTTCTTCAATATTCACACCCTAAGTCATATAATCTAATCCAAACTTGAACACGTGTTTGATATTGATTCTTAGGGCTAAAGTCTGGTATCCAAATACGAAAATCAATCATACCAGGTTCTAGATGAATTGTTTCACTTGAGTGAATACGAAGAACATCAATTTTTGTCGAAAACTTGAAGTAGAAGAAACCTCTTTCTAATGCAGACAAGCTCCATTGAATGTTTGCAGGCTTTAAAAGCTTAAGTTTGTTATAAAGATCAATTGTTTTAAGAGGCATAGACCCATTTGGAAGTTTTAATCTTCCTGTAAGACAATTCTTGCAATCTCCTCCCCCCCCCCCCTTCTAATATTCATCTCTGAAATCCAGATTGATATGATATTACCTTTTAAACAGGCTTAAACAGTTGAACAACACAAACATTTGATTGGGGACTCATCGGAATGGACTCAAAACCAGGTTTAGTATTTAAAACCCTAGTATTATCAACAACAGGTGTGCTAACAACTTTAGGAGGAGATTCAGGATTCCCATGGACAAATAACAAAAGCCATCGTCGAAGGATCAGAGAAAGAAGAAAGAAGACGAATCATGAAGCCCTAAAGCCACCCAAAAAACTTCCTATAAAAGCGAAGCTCATATTGAACTTTGTTCTTTTCCCCAATAAAATCTGATTTTATGTTTGTATTTATTCTGTAGATATTCTAAAGAGCTTTCATAATACATAATTTTATAAAAGTTTGGTTTATATTCTTTGCGAAATCGGGGAATGCTCAAACTAATTAGGGGATGCTAGATAGGACAGAATAACGACACTTTAAAGTACATTCAATAACTCATTATCCATATATTTTCTATAATAACAAATCTACCCTTGATTAGTTAAGTAGTGGTTAATCACTTGAAGTAGTTTTGATTAGTTGGGTAAATTGTAGTTAGTTTTATAGATTATATTTAGAGTTGTTGGAAGGAAAAATAGGTTTTAGTGTTTTGTAGTAATTACGATAAACGATTACAACGACTACGGAGATTCCAATGCTTCAAATAACGAAGGTATATGTGTTGATGAGCTTGAATGGCTATAGTTGTAGCTTATAATCGTTATAAAATGGCCAAAATAGAAAAATCTCCATAAGTTTTGAAAATTCGTATAACCCAAAATCAACAGGTTGAAGGATTTTAGAAAATCGGCATGTTGTGGGATGTATATCTGTTGATTTCTCATGTAGACCATAAACTATTAAAGAGAAAATCGAAAATAGAATGACATATATTTTCCTATTATGAGGACCCAAAAATGTGGTCAGACTTTAACCAGAAGAATCTACATATTGTATGTATATAGACATTACCGACTGATGCAAATTTTTTACACGGAAAAGTTGTCTCATTTTGGATTTGAATCAACAGGCTAGTGCATTCTCACATGTAATTACCAAGCCGAAAATTTGTACCATACTCGATTTGAGAATGAGTATGATTTCATGCCCAATATCATATTTGGAATATCATACTCAATTTGAGATTGGGTATAAAGTCATACCCGGTCTTTATTATCCCCCTCATAACTTCTCTTGTTTTTTTTTTAAATCCGCAATCAACAATAACATGTATTGTCGATTGTTCCATAATCGGGATCCTAAGTTTATCTACACATCCCGATTGTTATCATTTTTTTATTACAATTTAGAAGAAATAAAGGGGGTTATTCTATAATCGGCAAGCAATTACATAATTGCTTGCTGACTTTTGCCATTTTTTAACATGAAACATTGGGTATATATTTCAAGTTTAATCGACAGGGTTTATACGAAATCCTTGTTGATTGCTCTTGGTGTTCTTCATAAATAAACAACAACAAGTGAAATCGAAAAGTAGTTCACATCCACGATTGTTGATTATGATGATAAATAAAAAACATGATTATTTTTTCTGAAATCAATTTATAAGATTTGTCCAACACTTCTCTTTTCAATTGATTTTTCTTTATGTAGATTAGTAATAGTAAATAACACCAAATCATAAGCTAGAGAGTAAATAGAGAAAGAACTAAAGATAGATATTTTACATCATGTGAACTAGTTGGATTTAAATTTAACAACCTTTTATATTTTGAAAAATACAGAGTTTTAAGTTTTTTGGTTTATTTTTAAAACAATGACATTTTTGTCAGTATACAACGATAGAATTTTATCTAAAGGTAATCTAATCATTACGTATTTATACTAAAGTCCTCAAATAAGGTTTTTTTAATTTATGTGAAAATGCCTAGCTTACCTTTAACTGGTTTTGGAAGGGTCGAATTGGTGACATGCAAAAAGGAAAATACTACCTTTGTCCTAGCCGAAGAGAAAAATATACTAAAAAAATTAAAAATGATAGTATATATTTTGGTGGGACGGAGGGAACATGTTATTGGTAAATGTTACTCCATATTTGAACCATCCTTTACAACATATGAAGAAAATTCTAATTACTTATACATGGGCAGCATACAGAGACTCCAAAGTCAAACAATATTCCCCTTATTAGTTACTGTAATAGTTCTTTAAAATCAAAATATAGTTCTTCGCATATGCAGGCTCAAAATGCAATGTTTCAAATGTACTACAATAGTTTTGTACATGCAGTGCTCTCCTTAACGACCATCGTCACTGTTATATTTGCCTTGAATATTATTGGTTTTCTGATTGGGCTTATCCCATAAACCTGGCTCATTATTCCATGCTCTTCTTTTAGGTTAGATATAAGGAAAACCCTTTTCCTTATCATAGAGATGAAACTTATGTTATTCTAGAGAGAGTGTGAGGCACCAAAAAGGGGGCTAGGTTTCTTGAGAGGGGATTCAAGTGGAAACCTTGTAAACTTGTTTGATATATAGTGAAATCATTCGTCGTCTTCGCAAGTGGATGTAGATCATCTTGATCGAACCACTAAAATCCTTGTGTTGTGTGTGTGCTTGATTTACTTTGATTTTATTTATATTTCATATCTTGATTAGATTGTGCTAGATTGTGCCATTTGTTCCATCAACTGCTATTGAGTGCAAGACTCCAAATGAAGTTTGGACAGGTTCACTGATAGACACATTTTAGTGTCTAAATTGCACCTTAATTTCTAGTAAGTTAGTATTCGATTTTGTGTCTATTACGTGTTTTTATGCTTTTGTAGATATATTAGAAGAATAAAGATTTGTGGAAAAATTGGCTCAAAAAGTGTTAAAAGCACCCGGGAAAATGGATCAAGGCACCCACACTTTGGATTGGGGCACCTTGAATCGGGTTGAGCTGGATCTAGGGCTGCACAGGAACCGACCGGAACCGAAGAACCGGACCGGAACCGACAAAACCGTACCCCCAAAAAACCGGACCGAGGGTACAGGGTACAGGGTACGGGTACAAAATTTAGGAACCGGGTACAAACGGGTACAAGGTACAGGTACAGCCTAAGAACCGACCTGTACCGACCCAAGGAACCGATCAATATTAACCATTGATCTTTTTATGTTGAATTAATCTCCATCGTTGAAACTGTGGCTAAAATTACATCAAAGTTTAACTTTAACCAGTCCAGCAGAAGCAGAATTCCTCTTTCGTAATCTCTTCAAAGAAACCTAAAATTCAAAGAAGATTCAGTAAGGGATTTCACCCTGAGCTCTTTAAGTCCATCAGAAGAAAAATAAGAAGATGATGATTGTCTCGATTTCGAATTGATTATCCCTTCGTTTTTCTTTTTTTGAGAAGAAGATTTGTCTGATGAGGTAAATTTCTAACCTAAAGAAGTTAGGGGTAGTGACTAGTGAGGGAACTTGTGAGAAACTCAGAAACCCAAATCTTGAAGGAGCTCTTCAGTTGTCACAACAAACTAATTGGTAATGATCGTTTTGCTCTTCTCTCTGATTATGGTCGAATGTTGTTTGATCGTGGAAAAGAGAAATTGCAACACTCTGAGTTTGGATTTTCTTTTTTCGGGAGTTTGAAATTTTTGGATAGATTTTTTAAAGAATTTTTTCAGGAACTGGTTAATAATAATGGGTACTCACCAGATTCGTTGTTTACTACTTTAATTGCTGGTATACTAGCTAATAATGGTGTTATTAATACTGTTAGGAGTTTGAATGTAGCTGTTTGCTTCTATCTTTATTTTATTTTTACTTGTTCCTTATTTGATCGTGGAAGGCATTTGATAGATCAATTGTAATGGCTAACTACAGTGGGAAATTTGTTTATGAGCTTGTTTTGAAACATAGGTCACAAGTAGAATTTTTGGTGGAGACCTGGATTGTATTTGTGTTCATGATTGTTACAAATGGTAAGAGTATTAAGATGATTGATAAAATGTCAAAGAGAAATAGTTTACAGCTGCATTATGAGTTGCTTGTTGTTGCATTTTTTCATCTTAGTTCATTGAAAGTTCTGGGAATCTAAGGGGATAGTTTAAAATTTGTTTCCGAGTTTCTTTCTTTTGATACATCCACTATAATTCATCAAGGGTTCTTGGGACTGCAATTTGGGGATCTCCTGCATCATTTGTTGTTGTTTTATGCTTCTCATGGTGCTTTCTCTGATAGAACTGTTAGACCATATTATGCAGCTGTTAGAAAAGTGCTTTCTTAAGTGATTCAAGTTTTAATTTCAACATATGATATTTCTGTGATTCATGATTATTTTCTTATATATTGCAGCCTTGCAGGAAGCGAGGAATTTTAAGAGTTCAAACTTCAAAACATTCAAGCGAGGAAATTCAGCGATAAGAAATGGTAAGTCAGTGGCTCAGTGCACATTTGTCTTTTTGTATGTTTCAGTTTCTTATGATTGCTTGATGTATGTTTTTTTTATCAATTGCCAATTCATTTCCCAAGTATCCAGTTATGTATGTCCATCCACTCAGTGATTCAGAACCTGTTTATGTTTGTTTTTCTTCTGTTATGAATGGATTTGTGTCAATTTTAGAGGCTTCATTTATCATTTGGTGAACCTGTTTATGAACCTGTTTAAAATTTTAGAGGCTTCATTTATCATTTGGTGATTTTGGTCCATATATTGATACAAAACATGGTGCATGAATTGCTCTAACCAACTTTCAAAATCCTTAGTTTATCTGTATTTTTAGATATGAGTTTCACTATCAGGCTGTTTTTTTATGAAACACCGATAAAATCGGATACTCATACTGCATACATTTGATGTTAAGGTAATATTCTGGCCATTTGAGTATTGGAGAGAGTACATATGATCACTATTAACTGTAATCCCTTGAATACATGCCTTGCTACTCCCAGCAGTGAAACCTACGGCTTAATCCTTAATTCTTTCGCCCATCAATGAAACTACGGCTTAATCCTTAATTCTTCAAGTTGTTTTTGAAGGTGTTCTTGATGTTCATCTGCTTGCAGCATCTTGAAATAGACTTTTTGAAGTTTTTCAAGTAACCGTTTCGAACGCTTGTAGAGTTGCATAAAAATTTTGATTTGTCCTGGTTGTATTGGTAGAAGTCCTTTATCATACATATTTTGTTGGCCATTCAATATCAGTGACCGTAAATGTGTATTATCAGATGGAATCAGTTTTGTTAAACTCTGTTGTGATCTTACATACTGATTTGTTAAAGATAGAATCTTTTTACTATGTTTTTTATGGATTGGATCTTTACTACATTTATGAATAGTTTTTATAGATTTCTGCAGTTCTGGACATAATTTATTTTTTTATTTCAACAATTTATATTTAAATTTCATATATAACAAAAAAAAAAAGAAGAAGAAAGGTACAGGGTACGTACCCGGAACCGGACCCGGGGTACAGGGTACAAAACCGGAACCGGAACGAGGGTACGGGGTACAGGGTACAGGTACAAAACTTAGGAACCGACCCTAGGGAGGTACAGGTACAGGGTACCATCAAGAACCGAGCCGAACCGACCTTTGTGCACCCCTAGCTGGATCGGGCCAACTCAGCGGGTCAACTCAGCCCAGTCAACTCGGTCAAAGCCAGTTGACCGAGTCAAACCTTCATCGGGACAGAGTTTCATCGGCAGCAAATTCACGATTTTCAATTCAGATTTTTTAGCGATTTCAGCGTAAATTGGGAGTTACCCAATCTAATTCAAGGTTCGTATAATCGATTAGAAGCTCTAGAAGCCGAAGATAGGGGCCAGATGAGCATGAATTTGTACGGGAACAGGAATACATCCCTGTTTTGGATTGATATCAAATTCTCGTCAAACTACCGAGTTATAAGGGGATTAGAACATCCTAGAAGACTCCAAAGGCCTATATAAAGAGTTTACAAGCTTCAGAAAAGGGGTATGCAGCTCCAGGATCACTTTTGGTATTTTCCGGCTTACTCCTTCACCGCTGTTACACCGGCCGTCACCGGTGTTCATCCTCACCTTCACCGAAGAAGACAGCTCACCCACACTTTTATCTGTTGCAAAAGTTGAAATCTCTGTTGCTATTTCTCACTGTTATATTCTTGGTTGAATTGGGTTGTAACAGTTGGAATTCCAACTGATTCTGTAACGTGTCTGCTGCGTTACTGTTTAGCTGTTACAGCGTTAATCAATCTTGTAATCTTTATTTTGAGCAATGAAATCAACTTTTGAGAAATCTTTTTCCACCATGAGCTAAGTCTATTTACTGGGATGATGGATA
>JAJJMC010019063.1:11522650-11554969 GCA_023531435.1 Papaver californicum
CTGGCAAATATTGAGTTAAGGGCAGTCTGTTGAACAGGCGACTTCACCTCTTTGTGTTTGAGTGTGTGTGCATTTCAATTCTAACCCTCCCTTAATCATCTTCAAGTTCTCTGTGTTTGTTTTTATCTGTTACAGGAAGTATACTTCTCCAACACCTTAATTTTCATATGTGAAGAATGGATTGAGGTTCGACCAGGGGAAAAAATGAACCTCAATATGTTTCTCATATGTGAAGAATAGATTGTTTGGCTAGGAAAGAAAATAAACCCAACCAAACTGGGTTGGCTACGAAAAAAAAAACAAACTAAACTTAGGTTCGGTTAGAAGAAAAAATTCGACTTAGCTGAACCTTAATCTTTTATTCGCATAACCGAATCGGGTTCGACTAGAATATTTTTTTCAAACCGAACCTGGGTTATGCTAGGAAAAAAATTAACCTGGCCAAACCCAATACAAAAATAAAAATAAAAAAATTAAATTCTTTTTAAATAAATATGAAAATTTAAATTAAATAAAAATAAAAAATAAAAAAGTATTTATAAGGGTAATAACATAATTAAAATAATTAATGGGTAACTTAATCATTTACCAATATTAGAACACCCTTTAACATCAAAGGATAGATGGACTAATTATTTAAAGGTCCCTTTAAAAATAGGATATTCTCCAAAAAAATCATTATTAATTTATACTTTGGGCTAATTATAGTTCGACCGTAAAATGATGCTTAAATTTTAAGGCCACATCCACTCTTCAATTGTGCAACTAAATAAATGCCCTCATGTTTGGAAGCCTAGTACAAATAATCGACATGGTCACGTACTGTTACGGGTGTAAATTAAATTGGCTGGTTGCTAGTAGGGTGTCATCCGCCCTGGATTGTTTCCCCTGAGTGCAGGGTTCTTTTTAACTTTAAGGTCGACTATACTAAAAAATTCTCGATGTTTTTTAGAGCTTTATAGATGGTGGAATTTTGACAAAGACGAAGAATTATAAATTTATCTATCCCGTATTAAAAATGCCGAATTTATAAATTTATTTATGTCCCATATTAGAAATATAGAACCTGGATGTCTATCTCATGTTCAAACTGAGAATACAGATTCATTTGATAGTTATAGGCACTACACTAATCTTATAACCTTTCTATAAATATATGTATATATACAATATTAAAGCTTCTTCCGGATGAACTTTCGATGTTTTACGTATGTATGCAATTTGAACTTATGTCAAGTGCAATTATTCTCCGGATGAATTCCTTAGCATTAATTTGGCCAAAATCCATAATTTACACAAAAGAAAGGTTCTCTAAGCCTTTATTGCCCCCAAGATCATGGCATTAAACATCTTCATCTCCCAAAAGCACGTCGCCAACCTCACTAGCATCATTGCTTAGCATGACGATCCTTGTTTGGCCAAGAGTATGGCGTAAATATTTGCTTAGTCCGAGCAGCATGGCGCCAATCCTTGCTTAGCCAAGAGCTTGGCGCCAACCCTTGCTCGGTCCTCTGGGAATTTGACGCCAATCCTTGCTTGGTCCTCGAGCACGCCCAATTCTTGCTTGATCCTTGAGAGCTTGGCGCCAACCCTCGAGCACGCGCCAACTATTTGTTCCTCAAGAGTATGACGCTAACCCTTGCTTGGTCCTCGAGAAGCATGACGCAAACCTTTGCTTGGTCCTCGAGAAGTATGGCGTTAACCCCTTGCTTAGTCCTCAAGAAGCATGGCGCCAATCCAAATGCTTGGTCTTTGAGAGCATAACGCCAATCCTTGTTTTGTCATCGTAAGCACGTCACCAAGCCCCTACTTAGTCCTCGATACCATGACGCTATCCTATCAGCATCCTCAAGCATCCCTCGTATAGAAAGTCCTTGGGATCTTCTCGAGCACTCCCTGTACTGTTTTTGAGAACTTTTGCATAATCTTGATTTCGAACACTTCTAAACTTATGCCATTCCCAATCATATGCACTTTCAGGCATGCCATTTTCAAGTCTTGCCACTTCCAAGCTTGCACACTTCCAAACTTAGACTTACTAACCTTACTAGACTTAATACTAGTAGTTAGTTTACTCAATTAAATAATCGAAAGAGTCATTCATGTGACCTAACCATCAAATCTATGAGACATCAAACATGTCATAGGTGGATACTCATTGAGGTATTGGTCTGGTGGTCTATAGCCTGTACGGTGTAACTGGACACCCACGGTGATAAGGAATTAAGTGGAACGTTACTAGATGAGGGATTAATGAGTATTGTGGTTTTAAGAATTTTCCAGCAATAATGGTATTACGGTTTCAAGAATTTTCACAACAATAATGAAAACGTTCTCAACCACGTTCTCCACCTCATTATCTCTCAATCTCTTCCACTTGTTACGAGATCAAGAGTTCAACATTAGATCACTTTATTTATTTCCATGGGAGAGAAAAAAACAACACAAGTGAAACAACAAGTTTATCGAAGTTCATCTGACTATTATTAACAACTTCATCTTCTCTGCTTGAACTCTGCAACAGAGACTTGAGTTCTTCGACTAGAATTAACCAAGATCTGATCTCATTTTTCTCTTCTTTCCTTCCTAAGATCAACCATTCTCCTCCTGAATGACCGAGCAAGGCTTGAACAACCATTTTCTTGGTTTAGGCTAGCCTTGTACGATTTTGATCTCTCGTATTCTTTGTGATTTACCCTTTAAGTCTTTTATCTGTTTTTCCACTAAAACAGGTATATTCTTACTTACATTTTATTCGGCCTACACTACCGAATATTGAATGATACATAGGTTAACGCCATTATTACCATATTCAATCAAATTCCAACTACCAAAACATCTCTGAATAAACTCCAATTAAGAAATACTCAGGATTAGATAGCGTTTCCTTCTTTTAAGTTAGGAAAATACACATGTATCGATTATGAATCTGTTTGATTTAGGAAACTACATAATTATCAAGAATTGGTAGAGTCGTCTTTTCTTTGTCCAAGTTAAACACTGTGGCGGACAAGAAAATTCCACCTCCGGTGTTATGCATTGGGAAGGCCAGAACTCCTAAATACACCACTATGATTCATTCGAACCTCGTGGCTTACCAGAAAAAATGCATATCTATTTTCCTTTCCAAGCATAATGCTCAAAATGTAGTTTCCATACATAGATTCACGCAATTCCAAATTGCCCTTGTTCAGCAAAGGGTACAAGGCTATGAATGCCTTTGGCATGCATCACATAGTTACCAGCATTGTCCAAGCCTAAGTCATGCCTTGGACTAGCACATAGGTCATTACCGACCTACTTTCCGTTTCCTCAATACTGTTTCGATTATGCGATGGGTGCATATACTGATCTTGCTCTCACCAAGGGTGCAAAAACCAGACATAGGCTATTCTCGTCGTACAACATGATAGGAAGTATGAACATCCAGCAAATGGACTGCAACTACCTCATCAAGTGTGACAACAATTATCTCTTGCCTCGAATTGTCGAGCCAGATGATATGAGTTACCGAAATGTTGCAATCACCTCAAAAATTAGATGATATGAGCGACAAGGTGTTGAACCATAAATGCATTGCATTGCGGCTGCCTACGTACCCAACCCGTACCTTAAAGGGATTAAGCATGACCGTAGTTCATGCAAAAGGTCATTTTGAATGGGATAAACAACTTAGGCCTATGAAGGCAAAGCCAACATTGATGCCAAGGGTCAGTCGTTCCGAAAGAATATGTTTATGCATATACAATCTGCGTAACCAACAATTTCCAACTTGCGTCGCAAGGCCAAAGGCCAAGCAAAGCCTAGTCCGTATAGGCCAAAAGACTTTCATAATATATGCACAAGGGTGTGCATAACTAAGGCTACTAAGCATGTAATTATGCATTCTCGAGTAAAAAACACAGATAAATGGTGCTTTCACATCATTCATGCTCCATCAGCTAAGCTACAAGCATATTGACGCTTATGCATCAAGTATGCACCAACGTATAGGCCACGTCGCATAAATGTGCATTACCGCTCATGCACATTCAACCAAGGCCCCCTATATATATATATGTCTTAAGCGCATTTCCATATGTTTGGAAAAGAAAGATAAGGTATATCCATCGACTGCCATAAACTAACTTCCACCACTTTTGCGACAAGTATAATAGAACATTAGCACTATCATGCTTCTTCGGGTAAGCTACATGGAACAGTGATGCTTCCTTGGGTAAGCATCCTCGAGTAAGATGCATAACGTCAGTGATGCTTCCTTGAGTAAACATCATGAATTTCCAACCAACACCTCCTCCCTATATATGTTTTACTAGTATTTCTACAAGTAAAGAAAAAAAGGGGAGAGGACATCCATCCACTGCCGGGCCATTAAAGCGAGATTTGAGCAGTGATGCTTCCTCAAATAAGGACCACATCATAATAGTGCATTAGCACTATAATGTATTCTTGGGTAAACAATATTGGGGTTGAGATGCTTCCTCTAGTAAGCATCACGGCATGATAGTGCCATAGCACTATAATGCTTTCTCGGGTAAGAGACATAGGGTAATTGATGCTTCCTCAAGTAAGCATCACGACATAATAGTGTATTAGCACTATAATGCTTTCTTGGGTAAGCAACATTCTTTAATGTTGCATTCCTTAGTAAAGGCCAAGCATAATGATGCCATAGCATCGTAATTCTTCCACTGGTAAGCAATATTCGTTAATGTTGCATCTCTGAGCAAGGGACAAGCCTAGCATCATAATGCCAAAATGATTTTGCAACCAGTCAACTGAGGCATCCCCACCTTAATGCATCTCTGAGTAAGCTGTATAAGCTGGAGATGATGCATCTTAGGGTAAGCGTCATGCGAAAATACGGATGTTACAAACACCCTTCTTCCTATAAATATAGATGGAAATTGGTCCAGTGGCTTCATACTTGTTAGTGGGAAGGTCATGCCATATACTAAAAAAAAAGAATCAAAGAAAATAAATAAAAAATTATATGCTATAAAATGGAAATACTGAAAACTATAAAAATTATTTACTCTAAAATGGAAATTTTAAAAACTGACTGCGATTCAAACTATAACATGACCCACAAAAAGAAAAAAAGAAGCCAAATCGAGTAAAACTGCATCCAGGTTGTTTTAACAAATGTACGATAATTTTTTTTTAAATAAAAAATGCTAAATAAATCATGTTTTCTAATACTACAAAAACCAATACTCACACAACTAACGGATCCCATAACATTGAAATAGGACCCACCATTCCAAAAAGGATTCACCCTTTTTTAACAAGGATTTAGACCATCTCAACGGATCCTCTGGAGTGGATGCGCAATAAAGATATCTTTTACTAATTTGTAATCAGATTTTCCATTATTTTAGGAGTTTTCAAAAAACAATCTCTAACCGTGTGAACATTAGAGAATGTGGTTGTTTAGTTGTCATTCCTTTATAGGAGGAACAATTTTATTCGGTCGAGGCTTTTTCTTCGGTTTAGACCTACTGAAATTTCCATACAAGATATAACCATCTCAATTTCACCTCTTCGAAGAAATTATGCAACTCAAACAGAGATTCGTGAATACACTTAGAAAAAAAGTACAAGTGTACAACAATAAGAATTGAACCTTCAAAATTCACAATTACGTAACATTAATGACACCCATGATGAATACAAGTCAAATTTAACCACAAAATTATTATTAAAAAACTATTTTTCTAAGAACCCTAAAAATGCTAATATAGTTTTCAAACCCCATAACTTGATCAATCTTCAATCTTTCAGATCGAAAAGTGGTGGTGCTGGTTTTGGCGGTGTTGCAGGTCTAGTTGGTGTAGGTTAAAAACGAGGAGGAGGAGGAACAAATAATCAAAGAAGAAGAATAAGGTGGTGAGTATGGTGGTTTTGATGGAAGCGATAGCTGTGATGATGAGTGGTGGCGGTGAAGAAGTGAAGAAGAAGAAGTGAGTCGAGTGAGTGGCTATGGTTAGGATATATATATATATATATGCTATAATGGACGGCTGATGCAGATCGGAAGCTAAATAAAAGAAAGAAAAGAGAGGTTTTGTTCAGACTTCAAATATTCCTAGGAATATCGACTATGAACAACGATAATTATTTAGACTTCGGTTTCCCGACTATAAACAATAATCGATTAAACTTGAACAAGTTTAAGAAAATGATTCTTATTAATCAAATTCAACTCCCTAAAACAATACATGGAGGACTCTTTTATAGACTTGGGGAAAAACCCTAACTTGCTAGTCAAGAAAGGATGAAAAAAACCCTAAACCTACTCAAACTCTAATTTTCGTTTTTGGAGCTCCTTGTATAGATAACTCATACTAAACAAACCCTAAATTTATCAAAAACCTATAAACTTGTTTCCCAAGGTATCTACTACCTTTAGGCAACTTTCCTAACTTATTAAAACTCTTAAAACAAACTTCTAGACTCTTCTAAAATTACCCTAAATAATAAATCCGAAAATTAATTATTTTCTACTAAAAATAACATTAATAAAATATAAATAATAATAATAAAATAATAAATTTATTTTCCATAAATTTCCCTCCATCATTCTACCGCTGTTGGAGAAGATTCGTCCTTGAATCTTGCCGGTACCATGTTCTGCATGCGTAACTCGTTGATGACGATCTTCATACACATGAATTGATGTTGTAAAAAAATATTTTATGCACCGTATAGAAGCATTAGATATGATGGAAGCCCAAAACGGATCTTCATAAGTTGATTCAACAAATTCTCTCTTGTTAGGGTAGATATGAGAGACCGTTTGTGCATCACAATAATCAACAACTAGCTTATTCTCAGGCAAAGTAAACTCATCAATATCAGGAATTTCTAAATCAATAAGTTTATCAGAATTAGATGACTCACCATGAAACTCCATTGAATCTTGTGAAACTTCTTGGGGTTGTTTTTCTTTGTCAGAAACATGATGTTCTTCGCCTTTTTGAGAAGAAAATTTAATATCCTCCTCATCATCAGGATATTTATCAAAGATCGGAGCTATATATCTCTAAACAATAACTTGATTTTGTGCATCATTGTCATGACGGAAAAACAAGTCTTCAAAGTCGTTATCTGTAATATTGTTTTCTTCTATAAGCGAGCATGGTTTAGATCGAGATTTTAGTGAGTTCTTCAAATAATATTCTATCACATCCAGAATCTCCTTCTTTGATTTGATCAGACATTCACATCTTCTCGGATCTTGTCTTGGTGATAATTTATTAACCCTGACTACTCGTCTTAATAACATCAAATAACCCTAGAATCAAACTTCGCTCTGATACCAACTGATGCAGATCGGAAGCTAAATAAAATAAAAAAAAGAGAGGTTTTGTTCAGACTTCAAATATTCCTAGGAATATATCGACTATGAACAACGATAATTATTTAGACTTCGGTTTCCCGACTATAAACAATAATCGATTAAACTTTGAACAAGTTTAAGAAAATAATTCTTATTAATCAAATTCAACTCCCTAAAACAATACATGGAGGATTCTTTTATAGACTTGGGGAAAAACCCTAACTTGCTAGTCAAGAAAGGATGAAAAACCCCTAAACCCACTCAAACTCTAATTTTCGTTTTTGGAGCTCATTGTATAGATAACTCATACTAAACAAACCCTAAATTTATCAAAGACCTATAAACTTGTTTCCCAAGGTATCTACTACCTTTAGGCAACTTTCCTAACTTATTAAAACTCTTAAAATAAACTTCTAGACTCTTCTAAAATTATCCTAAATAATAAATCCGAAAATTAATTATTTTTTACTAAAAATAACATTAATAAAATAAATTAATAATAAAATAATAAATTTATTTTTCATAAATTTTCCTCCATCAACGGCTAAGATTAGGGATACATCTATGACTCAGATAAACCTGTTTAAAACCAGTCGGTTCGGTTGGTCTTCAATCTCAAACTATTGACTCCGAGCCGAGATCAACAGCTCGGTTTGGCTTGATTCCGGTTTTTTCAATTTTAATCGGGTTTTTCCATCTGTTCGGTTCCTATGCAACTGCAACCCTACCTCACAGTTTTTCGAATTTGCTTTTGAGAAGGTTTTCTGGCGGTCTGGCTAGACCCACTAGCTTTGTAATGATATCAGCTGTGCGTGAAACACGTGTAATTCTCCTAATATTGATAAAAATTTATGGTGTTTATCTGACGGCCGACGGGTGTTTGAACTTTTCTAGTCCTCTTATTCAGACTGGCCAGTAATAAGATAGAGAGACTGTGTGGTGTGCTTCCTCGTGTTCTTTCTTCCCATTTTAAACAAACATTTTCATTTATTTATTATTTTACGGAATTATTTAAAATTAGTTGTATAAATCTAGAAATGCATTTAACTCAACTAAATCAGAATCTAGGGTTTCAACTTCATCAATTGTTCCAAAACTTTTATGGAAAATACCCAATTAGAGTTACTACTACTTACTTACGTGTATAAACACTTCTCTTAGATTTATCAACAACAGCTAATGATCATCATCATCATCATCATCATCATCATCAAGTAGTAATGGATCTTTCTTCTTCTTCTCCTTCGGCGAATGAAGAAGCTTCTTATGTAAATAATTTAAAAGGATTTATTCTTGCTGTAATTTCTAGTGCTTTTATTGGATCAAGCTTTATTATTAAGAAGAAAGGTCTCAAAAAAGCTGGTCACTCTGGTGCTCGTGCTAGTAAGTACTTCTAATTTTTTTATGAGAATTCTATATTTCTTTGAAATACCCTAGATTTGTAATTTTACTGTTTTTTTTTGTTTGATATGTTAAGGTGTTGGTGGATATGGTTACCTTATGGAGCCAC
Organism: Papaver californicum; assembly: GCA_023531435.1. Classification (NCBI taxonomy): domain Eukaryota; kingdom Viridiplantae; phylum Streptophyta; class Magnoliopsida; order Ranunculales; family Papaveraceae; genus Papaver; species Papaver californicum. The sequence goes on from JAJJMC010019063.1 coordinate 11,531,503, forward strand.
TTTGGTGGATTGGAATGATTACTAGTGAGTTTCACTTTCTGTCTCTAAAATTATATCACAGTAGTTGAATTTTACGTTTTGAGTCAAATGTTGAGCAAATATTGGAACATTATTGCAGTGATTGTTGGAGAGATTGCAAATTTTATTGCTTTGATGTTTGCCCCCGCTGTTCTTGTAATTCCACTTGGTGCATTGAGTATAATTGTCAGGTACTGAAAACTGTTTTTGTTACTTTACTTGACGAAGATCCACCATTTGTTTCTTTCAGCAGTGCGTTTCTCCAGATTTTAAAGTCTAATGAGCTTAGTTTGAGACTTGAGCTTTGATTAATCATGGTTTCATTTTTGGTATAGTGCTGTTCTAGCACATTTCATATTGAAGGAGAAACTACAGAAGATGGGCTTGGTGGGGTGCATTTTATGTATAGTGGGTTCTACTATGGTTGTTCTTCATGCCCCTGATGAACACCCTTTAACTTCAGTTTTGGAAATCTGGGATTTAGCAATACAGCCAGGTAAATTGGTTCAAACTTGCAAAACTGTGTCGATTTGCATCTTTCCCTTTTCTTCTTTTGGTGATTACTTTGGACTAGTTTGAATTATTTTTCCTTTTGGAGGTTAACTTTGTATATTTTTTCCAGCTTTTCTTTTATATATGGCTTCAGTATTGGTCACAGTGCTTGTCTTAATGTTGCATAGCGCCCCACGCTATGGGCAGACAAACATTATGATATACATTGGAATATGTTCTTTATTTGGATCTTTGACGGTATGTCACCAGACTCACCTAATATCTTCGACTAAAAAAATATTCACTGCCTTACATGTGTGTTTCACGTGATTTTTGTAGACTAGTCTCACCCAGTGCTCTTATTCCTGACCTTGAGTTGAACTCCTGTACTTGAGCTAAATAATCTCACCAATCAAGTTTTGTGCTTGCAGGTCATGAGTGTAAAGGCTATAGGCATTGCCATAAAACTTACATTGGAGGGTACGAGCCAGGTTGCTTACTTCCAAACTTGGATATTTGCTATGGTTTCGGTTACTTGTATAATGACTCAGTTGAATTATTTAAACAAGGTAATTATCCATTCTTGAGCAGTTTCAGTATTGTTTTGGGGATCATACAACATCTTAGAATTTATACATGTGGTGCAAGTGTATGCAATCTTCTAAAGACATCAGCTGCATTCCTTTTAAATGTTGCGCTTAGTATTTATAAATGCTAGTTCGGTACATTATTTATATCATTATTTTAAGCGTGTTATGTCTTGGATTACCTCTTATATTTATGATTGATACGAAAGTGGGAACTAGGAGGATAATATCATAATATGTCCTCATGCTTAATAAAGGCGTTTATAGATGCACGCCTTTTTGCACCTCAAATTTCAATGCCTCGGTACTTACACCTCTCGGCCTTCTGGGTTAAAAAATCTCTGGACTGCACCCCGGGACATTTTTCAAATTTATTCCTTCAGTTGCCTTTAAGATCAACTCGTAGATATTAATGCTACTTAAATACATTTGTGGAGTGTGTAGAGAAGATTAAACAAAAATACAGCCTACCTAAATTGATTTTTAATGATTTGTAGCAGTGTGAGGCAACTCCTCATGTTGCCAAAGGAAAGTGCCTCACATCGCCTTGGCGCCTTAGGCGTCGAGGGTTTTTTATTTATAAGGGACAGTTCCATATCTCTGCTTCAGTTCGTTTATCTCCAATGCTTCTCCACTCATTTATCATTTACAACTATTTTGAATAAGAAAAGACAAGTCACGTGGATTATGTGTCTAGTGTCTTTTCGTCCATCTTAAATTTGGGTATTAAATCCGTTTGAATGATTTCTAAAAACTAATTGCTAGAAGGTTTCTTCCAGGCATTGGATACTTTCAATACATCAGTTGTTTCTCCTATCTACTACGCCATGTTCACATCTCTCACAATTTTTGCTAGCGCCATAATGTTTAAGGTAAGTTGATCAATTGATGAGTCTAGTAAATTTATCTGCATGAACAGAACCATTTGGTGTTACAGTCGATGTTCCTGTAAAATTCCTACTTTCCTGTAGTGTTCAATATGATCCATTTATAGACCAGATTGAGGAAAAGAGATGTGAATGTGTTTAATGTGCATTCTCTCATGTATGCATGTACTGTATGGTATTCATTGACTTATACCTTTTAAGTCCTACTGTTTCAAAAGTTGACATAAAGTTGATTGTGTTTATGACACGCGAGCAAGTGTAGACCTTTATGTGGTCAGAGATTTAAAGGGGTTAATTGTGTTTTAGGAGGTAGTTTTCACTCGTCCTCGCAAAAAGTTCAAAATCCGGCCTTCACAGATTCCAGTCGCAGAATAACCAGCTCTGCTTTTAGACAATAAAGTATCAATACTTATCATCTCAGTGAACTAACTGTGTCTATTGTTATGTTCAGGATTATGCTGGTCAGAGTGCAAGCAGTATAGCGTCAGAGCTTTGTGGGTTTATCACTATACTTTCTGGAACTGCGGTGTTGCACAGTACAAAAGACCCAGATCCACCCCAAAATACAGGTACTTTCCTGCATTCACATAGTATGAAATAACCACTATAATGCTAAGTACTTTTACATCACAAATCATGACAAAAAAACATGAAGGTGTGGCTTTTACTCAGTTCAGGAAATCAAAGTGACCTTTCCTAAAGACTCATGGGAGTCGGTCATTCTAACCATTAATATGTTCTTAAAGTAGAGCTAGTTTTTAACTTTACTTATCCAGAAAAGAAAACAGACTGTAGGGTAATCATCATCTTATGAATCAAAACTAGAATACGTGGGTGGAATATCAGGAGCATAGAAAACTATCCTGTCCTTTGGATGCTTGGTGGGTGATGGCTCAAAACTTAACGCTGGGTTGCATTTGCATAATTTTTCTAGTGATGCAGTGTTGAAATATTTGAAGATTGTGGGTCTTCCTTGGTGATTACCTGTTCTTGGTGCCTGATGCAACAACAGAAAATGCCTGAACTCGAGATCATTGAGACAGTCTTGTAATAATTCATCTTTTTTTCTCTTTCAATTATGCAGATTTGTACTCGCCGCTTTCTCCTAAACTATGGTGGCACATCCAAGAAAAGGGAGATCAGTGGAGGCAGAAGGACGAAGATGGGTTATCTGCTGATTTTGTCGCAATCATTCGCCAAGATTATTTTGCTTAGTTGAATGCAGTCAGAATATTTTCACATTAACCACAATCCAGGAAGACTATCAGTCGCACCAGTTGCAAACTATCTGCATCATTGTCATGAGTACTTGGAGATGAAGTGAGAGGCAGACTTATCGATATGATCTTTGGTCCCGTAACTGTTATGCTTGTGCAGGCCAATATCCATGGTGTAATTTTTTATTCTTCTACTTCTTTCTCACCACCACACATGGAAGCAGCTTCTGCTAGACAGCTTCAACTGTCTTAACGGAATTTGCTTTATTGTTTGTAATATTTCTGTTTAGGTTTTAGTAGTATTTTTCTGTTGTATAAGTTCGGTTGCTATTCCAACCACTCCTAGTCTTTTCCTCTTCTTTTTGTAAAAGAAAATTGTTTGTTAAGTCTTTAGTTAGACCATTGTAAAAGTTCATATTGAGATCCTTTTAAAAATAGAAACGCCATACACAGTTCTCTTAATACTTGATTCTGATTCCCTACTCTTTATTACTCATAAAAAAATCATCCACAATCACTGGAAAAGAATTCCCATTTACGCCGAGAACTGAAAATGACATCTGTTCTGGATACCGAGTTTCTAAACCAGAGTTGGTGCATGGTATGGTGTTAGCTCTGTAAAATAATAACCCACCAACATTATTGCATTAGAAAATGTGCATATCAAAAATGTGCCAAAAATTCTAGAATGGAGTAGAGATAGACTTTGAAGAACTTAATAACCTCAATTATAGAATGGAGTACTAGAGATAGATTTTGAAGGTCTTTATAACCTCAAATTATGTAATGGAGTAAGTAGAGATAGACTTTAATGTGCTAACCAACTCTCACCCACCTTCAATAGTTTTACTTACTGCCTTGAATCTACATCCATTAAATACCCGTCTTCTTCTCCCTAAGTTCCCCAACAAATCAAACCCCATAATTATACACATCATTTGATTTGATAAAACACGATTCGGTTAGAAATTCTGTAAATTATTTAGGATTCGACTGACTTTTCCGTTGTGATATATTTCGTTGTGTTGGATTAGTTCAAAAGAATTTTTTTTTTTTTGCATGAAGGCTAACCTAGTGGTTGGTCTTAATTCCAAATATAACAAAAAAATTATCAAATAAACGGTTTAACTCCCTATCAAAAGTGTTGTCTAAACCAACACTACCATCTCAAATCAAATCATATCCAAACATAAACAAACCAATGTACAAAAAGAATCATATCCCACTAAGATTTGATTACTAGTATAAAATTAAGCAAACATTCACACATTAACAAGACCCACTGTGTCTTAGGTGAGACTTAAGAATAATATAAAAACAAATAAATATTCTTTCTCTTTTTTTTTGGATTTTCTTTCACACTCCTACAGAATAACAAAATTCACAATAAAATCCCCCTTTAAAGTAAATAAAATTCTGGTTTTGTTTTCGTTTTCAGAGATGACAACCAAAACAATTACAAGATTTAGGAGAAAAAGAACAAAAACCAAAAGGTCTGTTTGGAATGTTGCAATTGATAGAATAACAACAAGGAGAAGGCAAACAAAGACCTTTAAGGCCACCACAACAAGTACATACTGCACAAATTCTAAAGCTTCTTAGTTTTCTTCTACGATATTCACTCATCTTCATCCATGAACTCATCATCATTCTTGATTCATGATTACCAATCATCACTGGTACCATTGTACTGTTTTGATCCTCCAAACCCTTTAAAAAAATGAAATGACCCAGTTAAAGAACAACACAAGAAAAAAGAAATAGTAATTGATACAAGAAAAATCAAATCACAAATATTCTAAGGAGAAAAGAGATAGACTTACATGAGCTTGGTTGAGTGTAAAAATGGTGAGAAAGAGTATTAAGAAGAGAAAGTGATAAGGGTTGAGAAACCAAAAGCCTGACATTACTTTGCTGTTGTGTTTGGAGGATGGTTTTGTGAATGAGAGAGTGTCTGTGTAAAGGAGAAGAGAAGAGAGGAGGAGGGTTTTGAAAGGAAGTGTGCGTCTTTTTGGGTAGTTCTAGTTTGTTTGTTGTTTCTTTCTTTTCTGGTTAATGTTTTTGGAGATGTGATTAAGTGCTTTAATGATAGACAGCGAGGAGAGAGAGAGGGGTTTAGAATTATTGGGGATGTGCCGTAGCAGGAATGGGATTGGATCTCATCTCATCTGGGATGAGGGAAGGTTTTTATGTTGCAGCAGGTGGGGTTATGTCTTATGGTCCTAGAGTGTGAGGTTTAAGGCAAGTCCTGTGCACATAGGCAAATTGGTTAGTTTGGAGTAAATGAGCGGTAAACGCTCTGTTGCTTGACAGAAACTAGGTCACCACCTATAAACTCTCCATCCACCGATAAACTCTCCATCGACTATAAATAATACATTATTTATCCCAATTTCCCAATCTCTTTTACGTAGAATTTTCTCAAATATTGTTTTTTAATTTTTATTTTAAAAAATCTTCTGTCACAATAAATTTATTAAAAAATAAAAAAAACAAAAGAAAAAACAAACATCAAACACTCCCATAATTACTTTGGGTTATTTGTATATAACTACTTAGTTAAATCATTTGAATAAGGTGATTATTGATTCTAGAACAATTTCAGTATTGTTTTGGAGGGATCATATAACATCTTAGAATGTAATGCTCTTTAATATGTTCGATATACCATCACCATGTGGTGCTGATGCAAGTGAGTGCATTTTTCTAAAGACATCAGCTGTGTTCCTTTTAAATGCTGCGCAACTGCTAGTTTGGTAAGTACAATATTTACAGTATTGTTATGAATTATGTCTAGGATTACAGTTTGTGAATAATATTAAAGGTAATGTAAAATAAATTCATCAATTAAAGATTGTTCATATATTTTACGGTAAATTGGGTCATTAACCTCTTTCTTTTCATTCGTTTATAAAACATTATAAATCCCTATGTTAAAAAAAAACATTATAAATCCCTATATAAAGATCAGCTATAAAAATAATTTTCATCAAATCTAGTATGCAATACGGGTTTTTATTCGTATTATATGATCGATAAGAAAGTGAGAACTAAATAAAACATTATAAATCCCTATGTTAAAAAAAACAATTAATTGATTAAATAATTCTTAAAATCTTTTTAATTGATTTAGAAAATAAGTAAAATTAAATATTTTTTTAAAACCTAAGTATTTATAAGATACTTTTTAAATATCCTAATCGGTTGTTTTATCCAAATTTTTATCGATTGACTAAATACCCTCGTTATAATATCCTAGATTTGATTTTCACGAAATAGAAATTTCTCTCTCAACCGGCGATCATCTTCAACCATCAGGAATTTTAGTCCATGTTAAATTCTTACGACCATCACATTTTCCAATATTGTAATATTAGATGGCATATTCTTTAATTAATTAAGAGAAGTGTTTCATAGATTACTAATCAGGAGAAGCTTAATGATGTTTCACTTCTTTCGGTAGGAACACTAACAGGGCAGTATATATTGAGCATCAAGTAGTAATGAATAAGTCTTTCTTTCCCCTAAGAATTGAAACTTTTACGGCCTCTTGGGTATGTGGTTACCATTTCCATTACCACAACCAAAAAATAAAAACAAAATAAATCAGAGAACAAAAATGAAATCAACATAAGAAATTTAACATGGTCCGGCAGAGATTTGTTTACATCCACGGGTAATGAAAGTTGGATGTTCTTATTGATTTCTTAGGTTACAGGAGAAAGGAAGTTACAAAACCTAGCCAAAAGTCCCCTCTCTAATACATTTTTTTTCGTTTATAAAGGGGTGAAAGAAATGACATTTACCAAAAATACCCCTTTGCCACGTGTCGATGATGATACATCATATTTTACCGTGTGTCGATAATGATACATTACATTTTGCCATTTGTCGATGAAGTCCGCCACGTGTCAATATTGATCTTATCCTTAAATGGCCTTAGTCTAATTTTAATGCGGGCAAAAGATGGTACGAGCAAGATGGTGCGGGATGGAAGTTCATCATTAGTATTCGTTGTACTATTTGTAAGTGCTGCGGGTAAAAAATGGTGTTGGTGCGGTCAAAATGGGCTTCAATGTTGCGGGCATGATTGGTGAGAAAGAGGTGCGGACTTGAAATGGTGAGTCAAAGTGTTGCTGGTTTGCGGACATGAAATGTTTGTGTGGGCTTTAGATGCGGACATGAAGTGGTAGTGTGGGCTTTAGCTGCGGGTAATGATAGTTACAATTAGTTTGCATAAAGCTTCAAAAGCAGTTGAAAGTAACAAAGTGGATTTGTGGCGGGAAGGATTGGCTTATGAAATGGGTTTTAGTGTGTAGGTAGTCATTCAAGTTGCTGTTGCGGGAATGATGAGCTCAATGTTATGGACAATGATTGGATGGGTAAAGACAAAATGGTCAATGATTAGATGGTAATGATTGCTAGGGGAATAATTGGTTTATGAAATAGTAATGATTGGATTATGAAATGGTAATGATTGTTTTATGATTGGGAATGATGGTTTATGAAATGGGTGGAAAACAAGAAAAGATGATGTGCGGGAATGAGTCTTCATTCGGGGATGATTGGAGCTCCTTCAGTGCGGGAATGGTTTGAATTGAGCTGATCCTTATGCGGGCATGAACACCTGTTGGGTAATACTATCACCGGCCTGGGCTTTAGATGCATATTCAATAATTGTGTGCGGACCAGTTTGAGAAGATTGTGCATTCTCACTTGTATTCAGTACTTGAGGCTTCGGACTTGAGTGTTGTGGAACTGATGCCTACTGTTCCCGCAAAGTACATCTTGAAGTCATTGTTTGATTTCGTAAGTAATTGATGTAGTACTGATTGACTTGAATGTAAGAGAACTACGTGATGCTTGATTCTTTAGACTCTGGATACGTTGTAGCCGTGGTCTAGCAGTTGTTGTTTTTGTTCCAGTATACCAAAAAAAATCTGCCACGTATTGGAGTAGATTTTTGATACTCACAGGGTATTAATAATCCATTTTTAAGTAACCGAACCATTATTGATTGGTGCAACAACTTTGGTCTGCATCCAGTATTTTGTCAATTTTGGTACACAGGTGCCGTATCATTCATCTCTATACACCACAACCAGTTGATTCTCAAGAACGCTAGATTGACAACTTTTGATGTTCCATAAATGTAGGAATACATAAACGCAAACAAATAGGTCTGTTTTTGGTGAGAAGAAAAGTGACGCAATTGAGAAAGAATTCTTTTTAAACCAATAAAATCGTAAGTTTTTTTTCCTTCAAGGTCCCGTGAAGGATCATGTTACCGGTGGTGGTGCAAATTTTAGTGTTTAATTTTAATTTAAATAAGGATGGATCAAATTTTATTATATCTATTTTTCGGTAACTTTTTTAATTTTAGTTTAAATTATGATGTATCCAGTTTTATCATAGCTATTTTTCAAATAATTTTTTCAATTTTAGTTTAAGCTAGGATGTATCCAGTTTCATTCGAGTTATTTTTCGAATTGGTGTTTCAATTTAGTTTAAACCAGGGTGTATCTAGTTTCATCCTAGTTATTTTTCGAATAAATTTTCCAATCTTAGCTGAAACCATGATGTATCCAATTTCGTCTTAGCTATTTTTTGAATAAACTTTTCTATCTTTAGTTTAAACCAGGATGTATCCAGTTTCATCTTAGCTATTTTTCGAATGAATGTTTCCATCATAGTTTAAACCAAGATGCATCCGGTTTCATCCTAGTTATTTTTCGAATAATTTTTTCTATCTTAGTTTAAGACAGAATGCAATCAGTTTCATCCTAGCTATTTTTTGAATATTTTTTTTTCTTAATATAAGTCAAGATGCATCCAGTTTCATCCAAGTTATTTTTCGAATAAATTTTTATATCTTAGTTTAACCAAGATGCAACCAGTTTCATCCTAGCTATTTTTTTTTCGGATTTTTTTAATTCGAATTTACTATCAACAATGGATCTGTTTTCTAAATCATCTAAACCCTTTTCAAAAATATATTAAAATCGGATATATATATATTGGAAGATATAAATTTTTTTTGTGATTTGTTTTTAATTTGGAGAGAGAAAAGGATAAAAAAAGAAAAACAAAAAGATGGGGGAACATAATTGTCTAGGATTTTATAGGTCCATTTCACCCATACCCAATGTTTACTAGTCTAGTGAAACCATATTTTGGGAATATTTGGACAATAGACCCGTTTTCTCAAAAAAAATGCCTTTATATAGGCAGACCTAGGGGTGAGCAACGGGTGGAACCCGTGGATTTGGTGCCACCTAAATCTATTCCGTTTAAATGGCGGGTCCTAGATTTGCATCCATGTCCAATCCATCACCCGTGGATTTGGCATCCATGGATGGGCGGGTGGACGGACTGGATGTGGATAAATCCACGGATTTCATTTTTTTAATTAGGAAAAATGGAAATAGTTAACATGTTAACAAAAAACTAATTTAAACCTTAGATTACTGAAATTAAAAAAATATATTAGGTTTTTACAACATAACAATGCTAAAATTATAATAATATCATTCCAAAACTTAAAAGTAAAATTTAAAGAGTATATTCAGTGTTGTTTGTTTGCAAATTTGATTCATCGACACAACTAGGTTAGAATAAAAACATTAAAAGTTATATAATACCTTCAAAATATAAATATCTCCCTTTGTATTTAATAAATTTCCTATTTACCTTTAAACATAGCGGGTGTGGATGTCCAATGGATATCTAGACTTGCATCCCCACTCAAACCCATTATTTAGTGGATTTTAAAAATGCATCTTTGTCTAACCCGTCTATAAACGGATTGGATATCCACCTACTAAACTACTGGTGGATTGGATCGGATAGGCGGATTTGGTTTCATATGCTCACCTCTGTTTTGAGGTACAAAATCAGGCCATTTTGATACCTTGTTACTTATACCTAATGGGTTTGGTTTGATATTAACGCCCCGTGGGCTTAAAAATCTCTAAACTACACCCAAGACCTTTTTGGATTTTGTTGCTTCTCTCCGATTGCCTTTAAGATCAACTCGTTGATATAAAAAAAATAGAATCTACTTGAAAAATTTAATACTCCCTCCGTTTCTGGAAAAGTGTTACTATCACTTTTTCATTTTAGTCTAAAAATATGTCAATTTGAAAAAGTGATAGTAACTCTTTTCCTGAAACGGAGGTAGTAATATATAGCAGTCTGATGCAACGCCTCTGTTGCCAAAGGAAAATGTCTCATATCGCCTTAGTGCCTTGGGTATCGATGTTCTTTTATTTTTAAGGGACAATTCCATGTCTCTGCTTCAATTCGTTTAACTCGGATGCTTCTCCACTCATTTACCGTTTACAACTATTTGAGGCAAATAAGGATAAAACTTTATTCGAAAAAAGAAAAGAAAAATGAAATACAACCAGAACCATATTAACCGGAAAAAATACAAGAAAAAAGGTCAATTGTTATCTAAATAACCTTCCAATTGATAAGAAAATCTATAAAAGAGATCAAATTGGACCAGCCAAGGCATGATTCTATTCAATTGGATATGGGCTTGAGTAGCTATCCTAAACCCCTACTGATGTAATAGGGGATTTTTTTCAAATGAACCCTAATTTTATGTTGTATCTATATGATAATCAATGTAATTGCATGTTTAAATTAGGGATTTTATTCATAAATTGGTTTGTAATGAATTGTGTTTCTATAATGTTAGTAATTGGGGATTTTTTCTGAACCCTAATTTTGTGTTGAATTTTGTATGATAATCAATGCAAGTGCCACGTATGCTGCCAATGCCACGTATGAAGAGATATGCCACATGGGCAGCAGTTAACCATGGTTCTACTACTACCGTTAAATGAAAAAAGGGATATTTAGGAGAGAGAGTTCATCGTTTTTTTGGAAATGATTATGTCGGATGAATAAAAACTATGTTGTAAATAATTATAAAAAGTGTGACCATTTTGTAAAACCAATTAAAAAAATATGACCATTCTATGAATGACCCTTGAATTTACTAAGTTAAGACAAGTAAAAAATTTAGTTTTCGTATGAAGAAATCAATTTGTGATTATTGCAATTTCTTTCTTTCGTCATTGAATTTACTAAGTTAAGACAATTGAAAAATCTAGATTTCACATAAAAAAATTGATTTGTAGTAATTACAATTTTTCTAAGCCAAAACCTAAAAGCAAAGAACGAAGGTATTATATGTACCAAGAATCACTGGAAACATACAAAGATAACTATATGAAAAAAGGAAAAACTATTGTTATCTAGCTTTATTTTAGAGATTTTACTAAATTCTTGGACTTTTGATTTCACTAGTTTCCTAAATATTTAGATTTTTGAATTTATTATAGTAATGTTTTATTAAATGTGAAAAACATAATTAGTCTCATAATTAGATAGAAGGATATTTATGTAATATAGTAATAATATAATTAATTATGGGTTTTATATAAGTAGTATCTAAATGGTGTGACATATAAAAAATGAAAAATGGCTATAAATATCTTTTCCCCTATATACAAGGGTTATTTTGCCCGTGCAATCAAACGGCTAGCATTTTATTTATCAGGATTTTTGAAACAAGAGATCTGTCCAAATTCTTTTTGAATTGGTTTTTGATCGGTATATCAAAATTTGTCGAAAGAGAGTATCAATTTTTATACGTGACATTTTTTTATCGGTAAAACATATTATTAATTTGGGACATGCCCTTTAAAGGATGCCCATTCGTTTGGTATGTACTCTTTCCTATCAAGTTGATATAATACCCTTTATTTGGAATATATCCTTTAAAAAGTGTTGTTAGAAATCTTCGGTACTGATAAGGAAACAATACGACTCTAGTATTATTTTTGTCATTTTCGTTACAACTTTGTAACCATAGTTTTGGCATATGTATCACCATTGTTGTAATACTTCATTATAGAAAATAAAAATAGAGAGAAGAAAAATAGAAAGAAGAGAACAACTATAATTCTTTAACGAACTTACTTGCGTATATTGAGGTGAGTAATCTATTTACTTAAGACATTTAATTCCCTTTATTTTGTGTTGTTTATAGAAATGATTTGTGTCCCCAACATTCAACCATACCTTTGATGATCTTCGTAGTACTCCGATTATCACCAAAAACGAGTTCAAATTTATGTAGCGCAAACTCTTTGACAACAAACTATATGTTTCACTAATGCACTAAAACTACTTAGATTGCCTTTTCTCTTCTTTTATTCATTTATCAAACCCAATGGAGAAGAAGGATTTATATAGATTTAAAAGAGACTCTCGGAGAAATCCTTTTATGAAGAATCACATTCTTTGGATAAACAGATTCAAATTTAACATGAAAGGGTTCATATGCATGGACACATCTGTTAGGCGCAATAATAAAAAACAAAGAAAAATCAAATAAAAAAAGTTATTTATACTTAGCTCCTTTGGAAGTGATCAATTTGTCGAAATAAATGAGCTCCCCAGATCTCTGCAACAACAACATGGTAAAACTTTAAAAAAGCAGAGTGAGTCACGTCTTTAACACGCTGTCATTAAGACATTAGCGCCCGACTGCACTCAAAAAGTGATGTTATAGCCCCACAAGACGGATGTCTCCAGGATAAAACACCCTACTACACATACTACTAACACCCGTATTAGATGCTCAACTTGAGCTTGGCAACTCAGAAAAAACCCTTAAGGAAAATCTAAAAAACTTGATAAAGATAATAAAAGAATTATTATTCTTTAGGTCTCTCCAAAATATATGGAGAAAACTTTTTTCTTTGATTATTTATATAGGTTGAGAAAAGCTTGTTTATATAATAACCTAGTACAACTTAAGAAGAGGGATATCCCCTATGTGGAACTAATAGGTTTATATAGTCTCTTAAGACAACTTAAGACTGGAAACTCCCCGATGTGGGACTAATAATTTTTTCATTCACAAAAGAAAACAAGATTTTATTTTATTTACTCAAAAGCTTTAAAATAAAATTTGATATATATATATATATATATATATATATTGTTTTCCAATCCCCCACATGAATGAAAACCTCTATAAAACATGAAAAACACAAATAGATCTTGGTAAATCAACAACCGAATCCCACGACCCGACCTGATTGAACAAACCGACAGACTGTGCGTGTGTTGAAGTTATACTAACCATTCTAATTTCCTCTCCATCACACAAAAGTGTGTTGACCCCAGGGTCATACTATGGATTGCATAAATCACAATAGTATATAACTTTCATCTTTAGTTTCCCATAGTGGGACTAAATGTTCCGTTCACCAAAGTGAAAATGAGCCAGTAATCCTTTAATGACTCTTAGGTCCTAAGTATCAGTAATACCAAGACTATAAAAAACAACATAAAACTCATTTTCTCAAAATGAATTAAATCTCGACAAAAAGCAAAAATCACATAAAAAACAGGACATACCATTTTAAGCAGAGGTATCCATGAGGTCTTGAACCTTTGCTTAGTGACAGATTACTGGAAATACTTGCTAGAGACAGTGAACACGATGTCTTGAACTGCTAGCGTTTGGTGTAATTTGCGGTAACAACTACGAATGATACCTCCAAGGTTGCTTCCAAGCTCGTGCGGCTGTGCTCATTTTGGTCATGAGAAAATATCCCGTTTCTCAGAATGCTCTAGAGAATCATCTCTATTCTCATAAGAAGCGAACCACTTCCATATTCAGATAGGTGAGTTCTATCAAAAGTTTTTACTGCTACACCCTACTTCAATCTTAAATTGAAACTATAGAACTCATTAACACTTCTTAAAAGTCATCCTTCACATGCAATCATACTAACACGTCTACACTATAAGGAAGGGACGAAAAATGAAATTATATGATAGTGTTTCCTTTAACCCACCACAAATTAGTTGTCTCATTCGAAACCTTGATCTTGTGATCTCCAGTCAACAAGGTTGAGTATCCTTCATGTAAATTTTATTTAATGAGCTTAAGTCCCACCCCCTTGATGCAATATCAAACTATCTCTCTAGATTATCCTTTCGTCAAAGGATCCACTAATTTTTCTCTTGAATTCACCAAGTCTACAAAAATCACTTCGTTAGAGAGTAGTTGTCTCACCGAATTAGTCTTCTCTGAGTTTGTCTAGGATTTGTCATTGCTCATTTACTTTAGACTCACATAGTTAACTGAGTTTCAGCAATGGTGGCCACAGGCTTCGGTCACAGAGGAATGCCTAACAAAAAGGTTTTATCCATTCAACTTCCTCTCATGCTTTAATTTGAGCAAACGAATTCTGATTTCATCTCATTCAAGTTACTCATGTCTGTTGGAGGATTTCCAACCTGGATAACATAGACGCAGACACGGTGACGCGGATACGACACGACGCGGACGCGGACACGAAAAAATCTAGAAAAAAACTAGGACGCGGACACGTTTATACATATATTAATTATATAATATTTTTATACATTTTACGTTGATATATTAACAAAAATAAAGTAAAACACAAAACTACAATCTTTTTTAGCATGTTGATTAAAAATTCTACTGATTTTCTTTTTTAAACATACATTAACTGTTTATGCGTGTGTCTAGGAAGACAAGTGACACAAAGATAACACACGTCTAGCATACATGTTAAGTAACAAGTGCCTAAGGGGTAAGGGTAGTTTGGTAATATTTTTTCTTTATATCTCTCTTCCTCCTTCACTTCTTTTTTCTTCAATTTTCTCTGCTTTATCTTATACTAACCATAACAACTACATAACTCCTTAAATTCTTTTACTTTTCTGGTCTTATTAGTGTTGTAATAGCAGAACAAGAAATTTAATGATAAAAATTTATCTTCGAATCTCAACATATAAGAATATATGGATATGTTCTATGATTTTATTATTATGTTATGTATATCAGAGAAAAGAAACTTCACAAGATCAAATTGATACTTAAGGGAAAAATCAATATCGATATCTTTTGGTTGATGTTGCAAAAATAGGATTTGATTCATAATTTGCAGGTTCAAAATCAGATCTAAATACATGTATTTCACTCTTTCATAATTAGTTCATAAAATAAAAAACAAACGATAACAGTTAGAAGAAACAAAAAAAATGCGTTTAAGGTGCGTCCAACATGCGTCCAAATTAAAAACATATGGGACACCACGTGTAAGAGTCAGACACGCGTGGTACGTGCGTGCCGTGTCCGGGCGCGTCGGACGCGGACACAATCTCATTTTTGGCGCGTCAGTGCTTCCCAGTTTCCCACTACTTATATATCTTAAGAGGGCACATACATAGGCTAAGATTCTCCAAAGCCTGAATTCACAACATCTCTTAAGGTTAGTGTAATATGTATCATGCACATATACAATTTGAAATGTACCTCAAGTACTGCAAATTTATGATCAGATCATCCCAATAATTCTTCTAGGATCACAAGTGTATTTGTACACCTAATTCGCTGCATATTTACATCACAGATTAAATGTATCGATTTTGACAAAGACCATTTCCTTCAGAATTTCTTCTGGTTCCAATGATCCTTTAGATGATACTTGTCTACAACAACTTAGTATTTCAATCACATCGTAAACATCACATGTTTTCTAGTGGTTGTAAAGCATATAAAAGCATACACAAGATACATGTACTACATACTAGTAGGGTAATTACATCTTTCTATAAAGGTTAGTGCGCAATATATATCACATATTTGAAATTAAATATGTACCTCAGGCATCCCAATTCTCTGGTCCTGTGATCAGAGCATCCATATAATTCTCCAGGATAAAATGGAAAACATGCACACATATTTTACAACACACATTAAACACATTTGACATAAACTATATCATCAAAATTTGATTTTGGTTCTTTCTGATCCTTTAGACCACTTCAACAACATATTAGTTTCTTATCAAATTTTAAACAACAAAAAATTGTTAATGGTTGTAAAACACATAACAAAGGCATGCTAAACATATCCACCTTCAACTGATTTAGTGTAAATACACTCTTTAAATTCATTAGTGTCCCATCACTAGTATTCATCATCATCGCATAACAATATTGATAGGTCATTGACTTACAGGTTGGTTCAAGTTAAGTATATGTTGGTGTAATTAGTTTCTACAATTACCCCCTAGCGTTAACCAAACCCTTAAGGTTTGTCCACCTTTGACTAACAATTTAAGTATAATTCCTCAACATTCATCTAATGTAGCATACTCAAAATAGTTGCAATCAAATCCTGATAAAGTAATTTTAATATCATGTGAGTATGTATCAAGAGATCACTACTTTATTCTCTAACAACAAATTCAAAAAATCAAGTCTCCGTCTGACTTATTCTATCTCGTGTGAGAACCCGACCTCAGAAAACTGTTATCAAGAACCCAACATCCTCAACAATAAAATTTCTTTTATTCAAATATTGTTAACTTCATAACTTATAAGTTATCATATTACAATTCTGGTGATCACATGTAATGATTTGCTAAAGAAGTCGACTCTTGATTCTTATATTAGACCCCCACAATTGAGGTCTACAGGGTAGGACACATATAAGTCGAGGGTCTTCTATAAATTTGCTTGAGAAATGAAACAAACACTTGTTTCCATCTTATACCCCCACAATTGAGTCATAAGGCCCCCCCACAGTTATCAGGATTTATCTACATAAGAAACTACAATTATGTATCCTTTAGGTTGTATCTAACTAAGACACACCACAAAATCAGATTATGGTACTCTATATCAACATTATGATTTAACATGCTCACGTATTTATTCTCAATTCATTGACGATTTTTCACTATTATCTACTATTGTCAAGTTCTATTAAGCTAACACTCAAAACATTACAAGACAATATTTCCAAGTATAACATTTCATAGTAACTTAGGTAGATAACATTTGGTACTAGTTTTAAATCGCAATGCACATATTGAGAATGCTATCATAATCTGATTAATGTCTATACCTGACAAGCCTTGCGCATCACTTACCTATTTCTTCAACTGTTTTGATAGTCGAGTCGTTCATGAAAATATTTTTGATCTTTCTCATTCTCGGTAGAAGATAAAACATGCCTTTTATGGAGCACACATTTCAGCACTCCTGACATTTATCAACCAATTTTTTTTATCATCTCTACTGAAATATAAAGTTACTTAACACAATAAGAATGTCAATTGTTCCATTCAAATTTGAATATACATTTTCTATTCCGAGGAGATAAGCACACAAATAAAAATACAAGTTATCATATATTAACACTTAATCTATCATTCAATTTAAGATGATAAAACTTCTGACCAACTAGAATTCAAAAAATTGGTTGATACTCTCTCATTCGACATAGGTAATATCAAATTATCAAAAAATCATAAATGCTCATCTTATCAAAATGTTTATTACCAAAATATAGTTATCAAGTTACTTAAGTCTCTCTTCACATTAGATTATCACAATTAGTCATCAATAAGTAACAAAATTTGGTAATAAAATACCCAAACACTTTTGTGTAAATACATATCAATTCAAGCACATTTCATCGCATAACCTTCTTGTTGCACTAGTTAATAAAAGATATTTTATACCTCACTATCCATATGACTATGGTATACTAGTTTATTATGTTTCTCATATTTTCAATAGAAGGTAACAAATTTGAAATGGTTTAGAAATCACTGATACACAATAATTAACCAAACATGTGATTCACACCAATTGATATTACACAAAGCATATATAATCAAAGTGATTTAGAAACATAACATAATGTTAATACATAAATGATTCAATATCTCATTATTAATTAGCAACGTGATACTAATCTAACACGTATAAGATATTATCACTTTAAATTACAACAATCAATTCGATACTTGCTCTAATTTGTTTATGAGAGTTATTTCAACTAAATTAAAATATCAAGTCTATTATGGATAAAAGTACTCACTAGTACCGGTTTTTCATGTTATATCCAAAGTGACAAAGTACCATTATAAATGGTTGCAAGATCTCACACTAATCTAGAGCTTTGACACAATTATTGATATTTTGGACAGACATGCGCAACGTTTTTGCAAACACCATATCTCACAAATCACAATTCGGAATCAGAAAATAAAATGTGAGTATTGAAGATAAAATGTAGATCTACAAACTTTATTTGAATCGCCATTTCATAGAACTCATAGTTACGCCAGAAAAACTAACTTAGTCAACAATATTTTTCTGCCCCAGAATTTTTCGGGAACGTTTATAAGTTTTTTAAAAAATATCTAAAAAATACATTTACAACTCCAAAAATTCTGAAATTTGGTGTGTGTAACTTTCATGATGTCTACTATAGTCGGTTAGGAATATTCATCTAAATTCCTTCTAAGTTAAGAGATATACTCAAAACTCTACAACTGACCAAAACTCAATTTTGTTTTTTCACTTCACAATTAACATCCTTAGATTTCTAATATAGTATCAACATCAACGATTCACAAATCGTGCATTCATTTATGATTATTATTAAACTAATGTCTTAAGATTATTGGGCGCAATAATCAAAAATAAAGAAAAATCAAATAAATAAAAGTTATTGATACTTAGCTCCTTTGGAAGTGATCGATTTGTCGAAACAGATGAGCTCCCCATATCTCCGCAACAACAACATGGCAAAACTTTGAAAAAACAGAGTGAGTCAACATGTTCAACACGCTGTCCTTAAAAATTATCTCCCGAATGCACTCAAAAAGTGATGTTATAGCCCATAGGACGAATGCCTCCAGGATAAACCACCCTACTACACCTACTACTAGTACTCGTAGTAGATGCTCAACTTAATCTTGGAAACTTAGAAAAACCCTTAAGGAAAATCTCAAAAACTTGATAAAGATAATACAAAATTGTTATTCTTTTGGTCTCTCTAAAAAATATGGAGAAACCTTTTTTTCTTTGATTATTTCTATAGATTGAGAAAAACTTGTTTATATAATAACCTAGTACAACTTAAGAAGAGGAATATCTCCGATGTGGGACTAATAGGTTTATATATTCTCTTAAAACAATTTAAGATTGGAAATTCCCCGATGTAGGAATAATAAGTTTTTCATTCACAAAAAAAAACAAGATTTGATTTTATTACTTAGAAGCTTCAAAATAAAATTTAATATATATTATTTTCCAACAACATCCATTCATAAATAACTAATAATATTCATATTCAAATTTTCAATAGGTGTGACATGCCATTTTATTTGGGACATATCCTTTAAAAGATATGACATATAAAAGGATGATGACGTGGCACAACCATCAATGAAAATGATTATGGTGTCACCATGTCATATCGTTATGTCAGCAACAAAGATTCTCCTTTATACAAATATAAAGAGCATTGAAATTTCTTTTATCTAGTTAAGTCTTTAGCTAGACCATTGAGCTACTTCGTAAACTACAATCGCAATCCACAGTTTTCTTAGTTCTTGATTCCCCACTCTTTCATTATTGATAAAAGCATCTAAAATAACTCTGAAAAAGATTCCCAGTTAGACTAAGATCTATAAACGGAAAATGATTCATGTTCTGGATACCGAGTTTCTAGACCAGAGTTGGTGCATGGTATAGTGTTATATCTATAAGAGAGCAGAAGTATGCAATTGTTTGATGTTGATTATTGTTTTTTCGTTGCTGAATTATTTTTAAGTGTTTTTTTTTTCTCTTTTTAAAGCATTTTTCAACCTGACATTTTTGGGGGCTGAAGAGAAATAATTGGGGGCTACTTATTTATACCCATCCAAAAGAGATGGATATGGGGTTCCCAAATGGTGGTAAGAAACTATTTATACCCTTTCACTAAACTTAAACCTAATAAACTCTTCTTATTCTCATTTCCTTCTCTACCTATTCTCCTTCTCCTCTACTGATTGTTCTTTTTCCTCTCATTTTCCATCTCTTTCTCCCTCATAACACAATCTCTTTCTCTTCTCATTCTCCTTCTCCATCTCTTTCTCCCTCTCCCGCATAAAAATGGGTAGAAAAACTAAAACTACATGATCGAAGAATCCAGTTATTGGGTCTCAATCGAAGGGAAAGAAAAAGATGGTGAACGAAGAATGCGAAATCATTAAAATCAATTCGTCCATTGATTCTGACGATATGAATTTCCATCAATTTCAAAAGGCCCAAATAAGTTAAGATACATCGATATTTTAGGGTTTTAGTGATTAAGTTGAAGAAATCAGGAAAAAAAATCTAGGGTTTTCTGAAACGATACATAATCGGTAGATATTTAGTAGATTTTATCTACCGATTATGCATCGCCTTCGTCATTTATGAAGAACATCATCCATAATCGGTAGATCGACTTTCTCTTTAACTACCGATTATGACCTGGATTTTCTTTCTGGATATCTGTCTGAAATAATCGGTAGATATAAAAATCGGTTTATCTACCGATTATGCATTGTGTTTTTAGATAAACCAATTTCAGGGCTACACTCTAATCGGTAGTTAATAGTCGTTTATTATTTACCGATTATGGTTCCATTCAACAACTAGTTTTCTGTCAAAAATTGGATTCTAATCAGTAGTTAATTTATGAACCCAAACTATCGATTGTCTATAATCAGAAGAATACGAGGAACCCGACGTACCGATTATGTGTCCATTCATTGGTTATTTGAAATTTATATATTTTCTCACATGTAAGGTTTTATGATTAAATCCTTGAATAATAATTGTTTAGCATGTTTGATGTGCTTCTTTTTATTTTATAATATATACTATGTAGTTTGTTAATGATTCATGTATGGGTTTGTTTATTATGGTATGTAGCCGAAAGTATCAAGGAGTGGAAAGGTGAAGGCTACTCTTCCATCAGAAGCTCCTGATAACCAAATGCAATGGGAAGATGATACGGGCATAATTATACATATTTAGCGTTTAATTCATATTTGCTAGTACTTGAATTTGTACGAATAATATATTTTTATTTGTTTTTATAGGTGGTAAACGTGAAACCCAAGTTACAACGTAAACATGGTTAAAAAGGCTGAATTGGTAGCGACACCCAATATCGTACTTCCAGGCTAACCACTTAATATTAATATGAGAGTAAACGTCTCAAGACAGAACATAAAAGTGGTAGACTTGGCTTTAAAAATTTAGTCTCTGGTTGAAAAGGCACATGCGTGCTAAACAGTGGTGAGATAAAGAGACAGGCGGCGGTGATTGAATAATGAAACTGTACAAAGAGGTGACCTCTATAAAGTGGGGTCTTTTGGATGGTCACGTGAAAGTGAGAGATAGAAAGGAAGTTGAACGGAATGTTGGAGTAGGTGACGTTGGCCAGGTGATGGCTAAGAAGAGTAGAGCAAGTGAAAAAGCCAAGAAGGTGACTAACGGTGAAAAAGGAAAAATGAATTGAGAATAAGACAAAAGAGAGAGAGGCTGAGACATGGCAGTGACTAGAAAGGTGTTGGGTGTTGGGTAATAGAACAAAGAGAGATCTGCTTTGGTTTGGAAAGTTAGTAGACAAATTCTGACAAGTTAACGTGAGATAATAGATGACGTGGCAAGAAATAGGTATAAAGAGAAGAACGAGATCATAAAGTGGGGATTCTTTTTTTTTTCACTCGGTTTCTGTTCATTCTTGGAGTCGGGGAGAAAAAAAATCTGGGTTGGCGGCTGAAGGTCTGGGCTGTTGACAGTAGGGCTGTTCATGTCCAGTTTCGGTTCGGTTTCTGGCAAAACCAAAACCGAAACCGGTATAGTCGGTTTTCCAAAAACCTTTCCAAAACCGTTCCATTAACCGTCGGTTCAGTTCTTATTCGGTTTCGGTTTTTTCCAGCCGGTTTCGGTTAACCGACTGGTTGTATCAGTTTCATGAAAATGACAATACAAATAAAAAAACAAAAAAAAAAACAAAAAAAAAAAACCATTGCTGTATGAAAACACCATATCAACTGACAATCCAATTCCTAAATTTTCTTAGTTACAACCAATTTTTATTACAACATTCCATCAAGCACGTTATGTGCATTCTGATTGTTGATTCCTGGCAAGAATCCATGGTGATTTAGGCATCAAATTGTTCTTCTCTGCAAATTTCATCTCATACCGATTCATTCATAACACATCAACATTCAGTCAATCATTCACTAATTCCTCGAGTTCAACTTCTTACTGATTCCATGGCAATACAACAAACCCTTGTTTTCTGTACTTCTCCTATCAACAGACTCAAACTCATAAATCCATTCTTGTTTCAAGAATCTGATACTAACCCATCCTTCCTAATCCATAATTCTGATCGAAATCCATTTACTAATTACTATCTTTTGCTCTTTATGTCGCAGGAAAATCAATGGTAGCAGCAACAGATCCCTTGGGTATTAAGATTCAAACCAAAACCCATCAACTCAAACCCCTCCGTTTTCTCCCTGACCACATCTTCTCACTCTAGTTCATTCTCTGCCTCAAGACCACAATAACCATTCTTCTCTCTGGAAAACCCACCAAATCTTCTCCATCATACACTGTGTTCTTCTTCTTGTATGAGTTGAGTAAAGCATGGAGAAGAAGGTGGACTCGGTGGGGTGGAGGCTGGAGGCCGTTGCAAAAGTTTTTGGAAGAGAAGAGATGGGAAATGAGAATTAG
Source organism: Papaver californicum (assembly GCA_023531435.1). Lineage (NCBI taxonomy): Eukaryota > Viridiplantae > Streptophyta > Magnoliopsida > Ranunculales > Papaveraceae > Papaver > Papaver californicum. The sequence goes on from JAJJMC010019063.1 coordinate 11,554,357, forward strand.
GTTTAGGTTTAGTTTATATATATGAGGATTAATGGAAGGTGTAGATTTAATCTATCAAGATCTATATCAACGGTCAGTAATTGTCGGTTTTCCATGGTAGTTCGGTTCGGTTTTGAGCACAAACCAAAACCGAAACCGTTACTATCGGTTTTCAATTTTTTTTACCAAAACCCTTCCATTACTAAACGGTTCGATTCGGTTTCTCCCTAAACGGTTCAGTTCGGTTTCCGACCCGTTACCATGTACAAACCTAGTTGACAGACAGAATCAGACACAGAAAACAACATAAAGAAGGGTTTAATCTTTTCTCTCTAATCTTTAGCTATTTATTTTTGATGGGTTTTAAGAAACTCATTGCCATGCCTTGGTAATCTTGTAGCTAGGGTTTTAGGTGAGAGATAATTTGATTATACAACAATCAATAATGATTTAAATGTTTAGTAATTTTCTTCAATATTTGTTTGGTAATTTGTTACATAAATAGTGAAATTGATCATGTATGCTTTTCGTTTGATACGTCGTGCTTGGGTTAGATTCTTTGACGGTGTATGCTTATAAATTGATACGTGATTCTTTAAAACTATAAATTGGTTAGATAGCTCTATTGATTGTT
>JAJJMC010019063.1:11555369-11565618 GCA_023531435.1 Papaver californicum
AAACTGAAAAACCCTAGTGTCCTCTCTAGTTGATCACATTGTATACTCTTGCTAGTTCATTTTATTATTTTCTCGTTCATTTGCATTTCCGAAAATCCAAGAACATAAAAATATCATTCTTGATTAGTCAGTTAAGAATATTGATTACAGTATTGTCCTCGCTCCCTGTAGGTTTAACCCGTACTTACCGTTATCTGCGTTATAGACACCGTGTGATTACAAATATTATAAATAGGTTTCTCAGAATCCCACCAGAAGATGACGAAGAAGAAGACGATTATCGGGATGTTTATGATCTAGTTCATATAACCATTTGATACGAAATCGACTTTCCGTACAAATGTACACCTGAGGAGTTAGTGGCTAAGGAGGCAACAGAAAAGGCTAAGGAGGCCGAGGAGTTAGCAGAAAAGGCTAAGGAGTTAGAAGAAAGAGATGATTATGATTCGAGAACCTTTTTCAAGGAAAGAGACTTTGAAGGTGTAATCCCATATTTCAATGAAGATGGTGAGTACATAGGTCCACCTGAGTTGTTGGAAATTATGCTTTTGTTGTTCCTGAAAATATTTTAGCTCCTAGATGTCGTAGAGAATTGAGAATTCAAATTTGTTTAAACTCGGAAAAAATAAATATTTTGGATAGAAAGAAGGATGATGACAACATTAAGTTGTTAGATGATGAGGCTAGGAAGGAGAGAAAATTTAAAACTGGTGTTAGGAAGCCAAAGGTATCAAGGAGTGGAAGATTTGGAGGTGGTCGATCTGGTTGATAAATATGGATGTCTATTTTTACTTTTTATTTCGTTGTTGGTAGGTGTTTATTTTGAACAATATTATGTACTAAGGGGGATATACCGATTTCTTTTCTTTAAGTTTAACTAATATTGTGTTAACTTTTTAAAGTTTATTTCATTAGCAACTTGCATTTTAGCTCACCTCAATTTCTAGCATTGTTTAGAAAAGTATCAAATCCTTCAATCGAAACAGGATCAACCGCAACAACGATCTCCTCAAAAAAAACAAGGTAGCCTAGTATAATCGGTAGTTAGTGGTTATCACTTTCAACCGATTATTCCATAATCAGAGGTTTTTTTTTTACTAAACTACTGATTGTGTGGGAATCAGTAGAAAACTATAACCAATTATCTGCCGGTTTGAACCACAAGCTATTCAGGTTTCTGAACCTGAAAGTATAATGAATAGAAAAAATTGGTTACTTTCTTCCAATTGTGATAGTAGCAAAATTATAAATTTTCAAAATTTGGGAAAATTTATCTTTAGGGCTACTATGATAATCGGTAATTTAATGATTCGTCTAACTACCGATTGTGATAGTAGCAAAATTACACATTATCAAAGGAAAAATTTATTTTTGAGGCTGCTTTACAATCGGTAGATGACAGATCCCATAAAACTACCGATTATAAGAGTACATTATCGAAATTGGGAAGAAAAATCAGTATGAGACATATATTACAATTGGTAGATATTTAAGTTCCCTAGACTACCGATTATGAAAGGAAAAAAAAAATCAAAATTATAAAAATAATTTGGGGCTTATTGGATAATAGGTAGTAATCGATTCCATCGAACTACCGATTATAATGAATTTTTAGCCAGAGCGTATAATCGGTAGATAATATACTCCATTATCTACCGATTCTGGGACGTCAACAACGTTAAATTTATGTAAAAATGATTTTTTTTATCTAACGATCACATAGATACGCATAAGAAGTGGCTTTTTGAGATTCTTATCGCAATACATGTTTGTTTGATGCTTTTTTATCTTCAGTTTGATGTGATTCTTCATTTTCACAATTTAAATCACCAAAACCTAGTTTTATTTCAATGGTTTCTCAACTTCTTCTTCTTCTTTTTCTTCTCTAGCACTAATTATATAATCATATTTAGTTAACTAATTAATCAATATTAATACTAATTAATTAAGGGTAGATTAACTATTACATAAAATATATGGATAAAGGGTGATAGGAAATTACTTCATAATAACACTATTTTATCTTATCAATGGTCTTAAATTAGTTTTTTTCAGTCAAAAAGTACCAGGTTTTTTTCAAATGTGTTTTTTTTGAAGGATATTTTTCAAGTGTTTCTATTCGTTGTGCAAGAGTGGGTTGATGTTAGGTAAAAGTCTTTACTCAAGCTGTACCGAATTGGTATGGAGGCAACCACCTGTCTGCTTTTCCCAAGTAACTAGTGGCACTGAATTCCACCTAGCACGTGTCATGAAGAGTCGACTCGGCCGGCACTTGCTGAAGTAATATACTACAGTACAGTAGTACTGACACATCCTCCAAGTCCTGTGCAAACGAACTCGACAGGATCTGAACAAAGTTACTATCTATAATCAGGGAATCTCCCCCAACTTCCCACCCTTTGGAAAAAAGGGAGGCCCATTTTTATGTGTACATGTGAGTGTAGGGGAGGAATGTGCGTGTGTGGGTTTACGTTGTTTTAATTCCTAGCAAATCCGTAGCTCTATCCGGCTCTCTACAGTACACATGATCAGTACTTCAATTTGAGGTTGATGGCTTGGCTCTGTGATTTATTATTTCATTCCAAAAACACCTCATGATTTTGACACACCACCATCCAAATGTGCTTGATTATAATTGTATCCCTAGATTCCCTATCCAACAGTATAATGATAACTCCAATGAGGTATTCCTCCATTAGTAGATGGATAATCGAAATAATATGTAATTTTTTTTATTTTTTTTTTTTTGTTTGTAAACATTCAGGTCAACTGATCCAGTTCTCTGTTTGTTTCTAATTAATCTGGAAGCTCGATGTTATTTTAATACAATGGTAAATTTATTTAGTGATAATACTAATAACCTAAATTCGAAATTCACTAACACTAAATTCTTTACCAATCCAAAAAAAAAGTTTAATTCAAGAGTCTTGGAACAAATACCATGGCCAGGTAAGAATTCCAAGCTTCATACCTCACTATTTCTATTTGTAACCGATTTTATGAATTCATCCCTGCCATGTGTGGAACAAAGTAAAGAAATGAATAGACTGCTTTCCTATGATTTTCAACCATAGTAGTCTTTTTCCTACATTAGTAATTTAATATGGCGATGTGGGCAGGAAATCTCTCGACATAAAAATCAGAGGTCTGCCCATCCAAGTTGAGGAGACTCCCTCCCAAAGTGTTTACTGTTTGCTGGGCTTCCTTGGTGGCATTTAGTTGGCCAGATTCCCTATATATATATACTGATTTCTCCTGTCACTACATTTTGTCTGGTAAGAATGCACCGTTCATTTGTCCAAAGAGTGCTTTGTCCTCGAAAATTCTAGAAATGTCTTCAACTACTGGCTTCAGGTGGAGCTCAACATGAATGTATTTTGTAACAAACTTCAAGTCTGATTATATTCTTTAGTGATCCGCTCCATCTAGAATGTCTTTGTCGACACCGCTGATAATTGATTTTAAATAGTATTTCTTTAAAGAACGACTTGAATCGTGAGATCAGCCTCTGAATGTTTCCGGTGGGTCAATATAAAGATTCAGAGGTTTGGTAATGACAGCGACTAAATTCACTCTACAGTAATTTTTACCTCTCTTACAGCATCCACAATGGGACGACTAAAAATCGGACTAAAGATCAAATGTAGTCTTTAGTCCGGAATTCGTAGGCGCAGCAGGACAAGTATAAGTAGTGGATAGTCCGGATATTCTATTATAGCAGATTACATTTTCTTTTTATTCTGGACTAAACCAAGTTTAGTCGAGCGGTATCTTAGGCGTCCGCCTGGTTGGTAAGCGGTTGTCTAGTGTAACGTTTGATGATAGACGTTATCTTAGCGTACCGCTTGAAAACACGGGCGTTATTCAAAAGCTCCGTCTGACGAAGCGTAATCCTAACATAACACCTGGTGGGGCGTGCTGCTAGGATCATGCCCACCACCAGGCGGACGACTAAGACACCGCCCAAACCCAACGGTGCCCTACAACTACGTCCAACACCAGGCGGGATCCTAGAATTCCTCTTGCGAATTAAATCTTCATGGTGTGTTGCTAGAAGCACGCCCCACTGTGGGCGTTACTCTAGAGTAACGCCTGCTATAATTTTACCGTTGAAATGTTACCGTTGAGTTTACCGTTGCAACGACAACGGCTATATTATGACACTATATATGGAACACTACTCCAATTTCATTTTACTAAACTCACTCATTGCTATCTAGTTAGTATTCGAAAATAATTAAGTTCTTTTTCATTTAAGTTTACTTTCGAAATCGATTATAATTATGCCACCACCAAGACCACGAGGTCCAAATTTTACTACATTTGAAGATGTAACGATGTGTAAAATTCATTTGTCAATATCTCAAGATTGTAGTATTGGTACCAATCAATCAGAAGAAAGATTATGGTCTCGCATATTATATCAGATGAAAGAAGCCATACCTTCGATGCCACAACGCAGTTGGACCTCCCTTCAGAAACGATTTCAGGGAATAAGTAAAGATGTAGCACTTTTCTCCGCAAAGGAGGCGGAAGTGGAACGTGAACACCATACTGGATGGGGCCCCGAAAATAAGGTAACTACTCATTTAATTTTGACGATTACATTACTGTTTTGAATTGTATATCCTCCACTAAATTGAATTCAAAAAATAGATTGCAGAAGTAAGGAGGCTTTTCAAGGAAGCTAATGGTGGGAAAAGTTTTAAGCATGAAGAGTGCCACACAATTATGTTAGATAATATAAAATATTCCAGAAGATCAACAACTGTTTTCGGTTCATCACAAGCTGAGTCAGATTACGAACGCGGTGAGGACAACCGGGAAACACAGGACTTAAGCCTAGACGCTTTCAGTGGTTATGAAGACATAGGAGATATCCCTAACACATATATCCGTCAAATGGGGAAAAAAAGGCGAAACGACAGAAGACAAAAGGGAAAGCAAAATGTAGCGGCCAACATGAAATAATGGAAACTATTATTAAAGAGCAACAAAACTTCAACACCAAATATACAGAGCAAACACAAATGAAGATGGCGCAGAGAGAAGCCGAGTTTGCAGCAAAACTAGCTGAGTCTTTGGCAAAGTTTGCGACAAAACAAGCTAGGAAAGAAGCAGACGAGGAGTTTCGTATAATGACGATGGATCTCTCCGGGATGGATCCGGTATCAACACAGTACATCGAACTTAGGAAGATATACATTTTGAAGAAAAGATTAAACCAACCATAAAGGATTCTTGGAATACCTTAAACCTTTGTGAAGGGCAGTCTTATTAGCATTGTCATATTAAGTTTCAACTTTTGTGAACTAATTTAGTTATTTTCAGTTTATTTTTAACCGATATATTGTTATCTTTTAATGTATCATAATTTTATTTTAAATTTCATTTTTGTTTGTTTTCTAAAAAGTCACATGCCTTTAACAGTATCTAAGATTAATTCAGATCCAACGGTCTGATTTTACTTTAAAAAAAAAAATGACCGTTGGCACTCCAGTTATAAAATGAACTTTGTCATATCCTATTCCACCACCATCACCTCCAAAGTCTCATTTCTGTTCAACAACACAATTCTTGAAAAAGTTTCAAACAAAACATACATAATGGAGGGTTCAAGCTCATCACCAATTATCAAGTGTTTTCTTTGTATTTCTGCTGGTCATGTTGCCAGAGATTGTCCTTGGGAAGGTAGAAAATGCACACTAACGAACTGCAAGGGGTATCTGTTTCTTAGAAAAGAAAAAAAAGGAAATATTGGATTTCAACCTTATGTGAAGTGCAACTACTGTGGAGTTTTCATCTAGTTAGATGCTTATGTAGCTTCACACCAAGGTATTCCACCACCTATTCAACCAACTTTACTAGATGATGAAAAGTGGTTACAAGAGAAGCAATTTTACTGCTACTCATGTGGGGAAGCTGATCACATGGTTTATAACTGCAGAACCAACCTCTTACCATGCACAGATCCATGTTGTGATGGTAAGATGAAGCGACTCACTTCTAAAAAACCTGAATCTATTGGAAACAAATACTACTTATGTCAAACATGTAAGAAGGTTAAGTTTCAATAAATATGTAAACAACTGTTGGAATATGTATGAACTAAGATATTGTCATACTATTATAACTAGGTAATAAAAAAAATAACTTTGCAACTGCATATGTTGTTCACAAACTACAAGCAACTCTTTCACGGTAAATTAGCAGAATCATATTCGTAATAAAAGTACTAATAAGGTTCAACAGCATAAAGAACAAGATTAAAACATCTAAGTAGAAAATTCATTTAGTTGTGGCGATTTTCATTCTCTTCAGAAGATAGGGTTGCTATCTCCTTAAGCACTTGTAGAACTCCCCGTTGTTTTGCAATACTCATCAATTCCCCAGATTCAAGCGGGTCAGTGTCCTAACCAACACATCTGTTCGATCCCTTATAACAGACATTCGGTTATCAACCACTGGTGGTTGAGCTTCGTCATTCACCAAATCAATAAATATTGGTGGTTGAACTACCTCATTCACTAAATCAACATCCCTAGGTGGATCAACAACCCCACCACCTTCAGGTTCAATCCTAATAAGTCGATCCAAACCCCCAGGTCGTCGCGCTCTTCTAACAACATACAAATCATTTACGTTCATCTTCAGAATCTGCGTAAATTTTACGGCTAAATAAAAATCAACATAATAGAGTTCCCAAATCTCATAACAATAATATTATTCAATTAATCAAATCATTATCTACAATCCAACTAAAATTAACTAAATACTTTTTCCATTTTTACTTAAATTCAACAATTTCTTCTATTCAATTAAACCCTAAAATTCTCATTACCAATTATAACTTCAATTCAATTAAAATACCAACATAAATTTAATCCGAATTTTAACTTAAATTCAACAATTTCTTCTATTCAATTAAACCCTAAAATTCTAATTATCAATTGTAACTTCAATTCAATTAAAATACCAACGAAAAATTAATCCGAATTTTTACTTAAATTCAACAATTTCTTCTATTCAATTAAACCCTAAAATTCTAATGATCAATTATAACTTCAATTCAATTAAAATACCAACAAAAATTTAATCCGAATTTTTACTTAAGTTCAATAATTTCTTCTATTCAATTAAACCCTAAAATTCTCATTATCAATTATAACTTCAATACCCCTAAAATTCAATTGAATTAAAACACTATAACTTCAATTCTCATAATCAAAATCAAAATACAATGTTAAACAAAATTAAATGTATTCTTCAAATCAATAATTAAGATATCACTTTAAAAAAAATAAAGTTTAATGTTATTACCTTCGAAATTGACGATGGCTTTCTCACAAAACCAGGCTGGGTGCTGCTGTGGTGCTGGTGGTGTAAGTATGGTGGCGGAGAAATCAATAGGGAGGCTTCAGGAGAAGAAATTGGTGTTGCAGCCGAAGAAGAAGGAAGACCTGATGGGGCGGGATGCTAGCGTTCCGCTTTGAATCCCAGGAGGGGCGTTAGGACACCGCCCGTCCCTTTCATCTCACACGCTCAATTCACACAAGTGCTACTCGACCAGGCGTGTTGCTGGCACATCGCCCCATCAGGCGTGATGCTGGGACACCGCCCGTCTCTTGGGCGTGGTCCTAGGATACCGTCCACTGCCAGGCGTTATCTTCCGTGTCCTTCCCACATCGAACGTTACGTTAGGATTCCGTCTCGCGCAAGCGTTATCCTAGGATTCCGCCCGTCTGAACAAGCGCATCGCTGGGATCCCGTCCAACACCAGACGTTCCTTTAGAACACCGCCAGACTATATACGGATGTTCTTGGGTCGGACCAAAGACTAAAATTTTTAGTCTTTGGTCTTTTGGGATGCTCGTCCCATTGTGGACGCCCTTATACGAGGGTTTCTGTTATTCGGACCAAAAAAAAAGGTACAGTGCAATTAGCCACGGGGAATGAGTCAATGTGGACCTGATGGGAGGTGAACTTGTATGATCACGACCAGACACCAAACCGCCACCAACCGGAATTAGGAAAATAAAAAGAAGCAATCATGCTATCATAATTTCTTCTTTTGAGGAGGGGATGTTTCAATGGTGATGAACTTGATTATGTTAGGAAATGTAACAATGATATAAGTGAGTAATAATGTCCCCTCAAAAAGAAAAAAAAAAAAAAAGAATCCCCTCAAAAAAAGTGAGTAATAATAAATAAAAGTTACTGAAAGAACAGATTGATTCAACCGAATTGAAAACAACACTTAAATTGTCCTTAATATATAATTATACACAGACACACTCCAAAAATAAACGATAGGCACTTGCATTCAGAAAATAGAAATTAGTGGCTTGGTTAAGGTCATGGTTTTTAGATTTGTACGGGTTACTACACCCAATTTAAAATCGCTTGGACTCAATATATGAATCCAATCTGCCTATGACTCAAGTTGGTGAGAGAACTTAATCACTGTGCTACGAATTCTTTGTTGATCATATTATACATGTTATCTGTTTAACTCATTTAAATGGTAAATCATCGATAATGTTAATTTATATACGTATGTTATCCAAACTAGTGTCTGGTCCGTGCTTAGGTTTATCATAGATGACTAAATTTTGGGATTTTCACTTTTTTAATGCGGAAAGTTATATTTCTTGATTTTTGCTGAATTTCGTATTTTTGTAGTTTTTATTCAGACTGATCTCACACTAGCGAATCATAATGGCACATCCACACCACCATTGCATTTTGAGACAAATATTCTTTTTTTAAATGCTTAAAAGATATGTTTTTGGTTTCCAAAATTATAAAAAAAAATTTCTCATACACTAGTTGTTACAAACAGTAAATGAAACAATTCATTACGATAGAGACTGCTCCCTGGACAATGGCTAAAGAATTTTAACATTGCTCTTAATTTATTTATTTATTCTGTTTGGCAAAACAATAAACAAACATGAGGAAAGGACACACGAATTGTCACCACAAATTGGTATTGGCAAAGGAGTCAGCTGAAAATGTCTCTTGATAAGCACAATAACCATTGTATCTCCAAACCCATTGTAGAGCAGTCACTCTAGGCTCGTAGGGTATTGCTATATCTGCCAAAAAGTTGTCGCAAATACTTGCCCCTACTGCAGCTACAAACAGAGCATAATGTTAATAATTACGACCTATGAATCATGTTTTTATCACACCTCGTTTATGAAAGACATCAAACAGAAGCGGTAGAAAAAGTCACATCAGTCAAAATTGAATATGAAAGAGAATTTACTCATTTCAATATTTATAATACAATTGTAAGAGATGAATTTATACTCCAGAAACGGAGGTAGTAATATATTAGGAGTGGCGTCTAAGGTACCTTTTTAATGAAGGTAAGCCTCTATAAACAGAAATGATGATGCTGAGGTTCGTTGGGACATTCCTCACAGCGTATGCATACCTTCATTGTAGGCAACATCACCTTTCACTTTGCATTTGGTAATCCAGACACCTTTCCTTGTTTACAATATAGGAAAATTACTAAATTAATTGATTACATATATCAATATAAAAAAACATAGCATATATAGATATGTTAACCATGTCAAGTCTACCTTATCTGGCTAATCTACATGCCTCGTTTCTCAGCCCACTATTAATCGCCAGTCTCATGCCTAATTGTAAAACGATGTTTTTAACCCACTTTTAATCGCTAGTCTAATGAGTGATTGTAAGGGTGTTTTGTAATACCTAATAGATAATACAGTGGTGTTAATAAGCATGTTTAATTGATGATTCGAACAATGTCCTGCAGATTGTACCGAACAGACATTAGCTATTAGGATCGAACTATTCTATATATAGAGGGTTATTTTTATATATTTTTGTTACAACGAATTTATTTATCATGTGCATAATTGCCCATCCCTCCCCGACTAAAGCTTTATGAATATATTAATAAGTGTAAACAATAAATAAGAAAGCTTGATAAAATTATCTAATATATAATCATAACTTCAAAGATATGATTTTGAAAAGAAAGCAAAAAAAAAAAAATACAGAAAGAGATATAATTATAGCGCATCTTAAAGGGAAATCATTAGTTGGATGCTCTTACTATCATATCCCACTTTTATCCTAAGAGAATGGCATCTGCATTTGCAGAACTATCACCGGGCAACATAGTTATTCCTTTCCCCTGTGGCGAGATGCTTGGTTTCTGATGTGGTTTTAATAGTGGTAAAAAGAGGTTCGATTCTCGAACTTG
>JAJJMC010019063.1:11570618-11601280 GCA_023531435.1 Papaver californicum
TGTACCTACAAAAGCATAAAAACACGTAATATTTGCAAAATCGAATATTAACTTAATAGAAACTAAGGTACAATTTAGACACTAAAATGTGTCTATCAGTTTCCTTATGAGCAAAGTCAGTACCTTTATTGATATCGAAAGTAAGAAAAGGAAATTAAAAACTATGAGAATTAAGATTTTCCTAGTACGGTTAGTGGAAACAACTTATCTGTTGGAACTATGGTAGCTAAAGTTGCGCACAAATGAAAAAAAGATGAATTTGAAAGTGGTGTATTGCGGCAATAACATGCTATTATAACAACCCAAAAGGATTAAAAGAAAATTTATTGACTTTATTGTTTATATTTGAGTAAAGTATGCTTGAACGGAATAAACTAATAAACACGAAAACATTCTTGTTATGAAGTTTAATCTAAATGAGTACCAATGTACAACTATAACCTATAGCTAGTAACAGTATATTAAAAATGCAAATATTCGAGGGAAAAATATTAAATGGCTTATTTAATTAGAGTTAACCAATATGGGTCTGAACAGAAGTCATCTTGAAACCTCCAATCTTGGTGTCGTCGCGATTTACACCAAAAACAGAAGAATAAGTAAACAAGCTTCCAATCAGCATTCATGTCTTACATATGTTCAACCCTCCATACAACATAAGTTTTATATTCACCAACTTAATCAGGGAAATTAATAATAATAAGTTTTTTTCCCGATCAATCTTAAGAACACAATCAACAAAACATCAAAATCTAATTCATTTTTAACCATTTTTTTAACAGATTCTGTAAGTATAGTACATGTCCATATTACATAAACTTACCTTTCATAAACTTTGGTTACGATTGTGTTAATTGATAAAGCTCTTCTCACTTCACTACAATCAGTTGAAGACTAAAACAGTTTAACTCACAATGAAGATTAGGAATTTGCTCCCATGAATTCAAGAATACCTTGCAAACTGCAAGTAAAACAAAAAAATAATAATAATTAGAAATCTACAATCACAATATAGAAATCCCAAAATCAAAAGATAAAGCAGACAAATGCATCAATAGATTGAACCAAGCTAAAGCATACATTGAAAATTTGAAATTGTTCTTCTTGTGTTGTTGACTTATGTCTTCTAGAAAATGTATCACTGGGTTTGAATGATTCAACATAAACCAATCTAACATGAGATAACCCATGGTTTTCCTTACTAAAACATCATTTGGAGAGACCCCAAAAGGCTAGAACTTGAAAGTACTGATCATAGAGCTAATGAAGATACATACCCTGACGGAGAAAAAATAGTAGCTGACGAAGAACGTATCAATCCCTTCAGAATGATTTCATCCTCTTTCATCGTGGAATAATGTTGTTAAAACAAAAATTTAATAGCAGTTATGATAAAATAAATATACAGTAAAAAAAATAATCAATTTAGTGCTATGGTAGTGAAGAACTAATATTAAACAACGATTTAATTGGAACCATAATATGATAAACATAAACCTTGGTTCATATTACCTTGGTCTCGATAGAATTTTTCTTTTGGATAAACTCAACCGTGAATCAACATTAATCTCTACAATAAACGAAACAAAACAAAAGAGTTAGTTAATTAGATTAAGGTTCTGAAATATAGGGCAAGGGTTTATGGATAGTGAATAAGGTTTGGGAGATCAATGATACAATTTTTATCTAAAATCCTGACTGCAATTATTTGTACAAATTCGTGAAGTACTGAAATGATTTTCCATACCTATCGTAAACGGAAGTGAATAGATGGAGAAGATAGAGAGGCATAAGAAAAAGACGGGTAGGGGTTGAAAATAGTTAGAGTTCAAATTTACGACGCATGTGTTCATCACCTACCCAGGGCGTAGGTGTTCGAAAAACTATATATTTTTTAAAACGCACAATTTCTATTGGTCCATATCTTCTCTGGTGGAGCCAGAAGCTCTAGAATTCGAGCTTGATACAACTTTTAACCACATACCTTAAAAAAGTCAAATTATGTATAAAATATCAAAATACAATATGTTTTCACTCATGCTTTGAAAAAAAAATCAATAGATTTTTACTATATTATATCATAAATAATATTCAAATTATGAATCCCTGATTGATGATTTAACCTACGAATCGATATTTCAAATGAAAAACGAGTACCGAAATAAAATCCTTGGTCATGGGATTTTAATTTTCTTAACGTTTTGTTTTGCATAAAAATAAAAACAGAAATTCAAAAATTAGGAGCAACTAACTGACCCAGGCGCGGAGCCAGGTTTGTAGGATGGGTACATTAATTAAATACCCCTATAAATAGACCCCTTCAAATATACCCCTACACATTATAATTATACCCCTCACCTTCTAGAAACCTTATCCACTTTAAATTAGATTACCTTAATACCCTCACATATATAACTTTTTCCTTATCTATTATCACATATAACATTTTTTTTTATTTCACAAAACAACAAATTCATTTCTCTATCACTTCACCACCACCACCATTCCACAACCACTCCTCCACTACCACCACCTCCATTCCACCACCACACCACCGCCACCGCCACGACTTTTCCACTACCACTCCATCACCACCACTCCACCAACACCACCACCACCATTCTACCACCAACACTCTATCACACCACCACCACACCATAAACACCACCACTACTATTCTACCACCACCACTGCCGTCTCTAGCACCACCACCACTAACTCAAGCCAAGTTAATACCAAAATCTGGTGTCAACAAGCCAAAGTTGACACCAAAACCGAAAATTCAGAAAAAAGTTATGTTGTTGACATCGTAATATGGTGTTAATAAACCCAAGTTGACACCAAAACTGAAAATTTATAAAAAAGTTACGTTGTTGACATCATAATTTGGTGTCAACAAACTCAAGTTGACATCAAAATATGGTGTCAACAATCCAAAGTTGACACCAAAACTGAAAATTCAGATAACAAATTTGTTGTTGACGTCATAATCTGGTGTCAACAAACCTAAGTTGACACAAAACCTGAAAAATTCAGAAAAAAGTTATGTTGTTGACATCATAATATGGTGTCAACAAAATCTGGTGTCAACAAGCCAAAGTTGACACCAAAACTGAAAATTCAGAAAAATGTTTTGTTCCTGACACCAAAATCTGGTGTCAACAACTAAAGTTGACACCAGAACAAACCCAAATTGACACAAAAACTGAAAATTTAGAAAAAAAATTATGTTGTTGAAATCATAATCTGCTGTCAACAAAACCAAGTTGACACCAAAATCTGGTGTCAACAAGCCAAAGTTAACACCAAAACTGAAAATTCAGAAAAAAGATATGTTGTTGACATCATAATATGGTGTCAACAACCCAACGTTAACACAAAAATATGGTGTCAACAACCAAAGTTGACACCGAAATTGACATACTCGAATGAGTGAACCTGACGTGAATCCAACACACATCTTCTAACGTGGAGTCGGTTGTGCTACCGTTACCACCGCTGTAAAAACACCAACACTACCAGCCACCACCAATCCATGACCAAAACACCACCCCATCATATTTATTAACCCCATGACTTCAATGATAAAGTTTTTGAAAACCTAAAATTAGTTTTCAAAAATTTCAAATCTGAAATCGATCAATTAAATATCATCAACTCTTCAAATTATATTGAATATCATCAATTCTTATCTTTGATTTACAATAAGCCTTTCTAAAAAAATGCAGTTGACATTGATTTAGGCTTTTCAAGCTGCCTCAAATTGAATCTTCAACTCGATATTCTAAAATTGAAAACCAAAAAATCAAATCGATCTCTGAATCTGATTTTAAAAATAAATCAATCGAAAACAGGATGAAATCAGTTGAAAAATAAAAATAAAAAAATATGATAAATCTGTTGATAGTAGTAGCGGAGGTGGTCGTGCTAGTTGTGGTGGTGTTTGTGGGGTAAAACGAATTGAAGGCTAATTTAGGAAAAAGTGGGGTAAGTAGGTGATAATTCGTCAATCCTTAAACATTTATACTGTTGAAGTACTTTATTTAGATTCGAGAGATCAATATGTACAATCCTGGCCTAAACCAAGCAATGACCGTTCCAGTCTTGCTTCAGTCACAAAATGAGAAGGGGAAGGGTTAGTCTTAGGAAGGGAAGCAAGAGAAGAATGAGGTCAGAGTATCAGTTTTTGTAGGATGTAGTTGGTGTGAATATCTATGAACAAATCCTTCTGTGCGAGAAGGTTGATCGACTTGAATTGTTCTGTGTTATACTTGTTCATTTGTTGTAAACTTGTTGTCGTGTCAAAACTTATAAGCTTGTCTTTGTTCAATAGATTGAGTCTCTATTTATACCATAGCTATTGTAACCACTCGACCTCTTTTCTGGAAGAAACTGACGATGGTTGAGTAGTGGTGCACTGGAGAAGGTGTTGACAACTGCTCTCAACTTCAATTGCGGTTGAGTAGTTAGTTATTCAACATGCCACTCCTATACTAAACTACTATCGATCTTTCCAAAGTTTCTCTTTAGTGGGTGCACTGCTGCACCACTTGTGGTAGACCGCCAAACTAATACCCTAATGAATACCCCCCCCCCCCCCACTTTTGACATTTTATGTCTCGTGTAATATTGTAGTATTAATCACTAGTGTTGTTGAGTCGATTGAGACTTGCTCAATGGGTCTCTTGACTGGAGACTTGTCTTGCTTGACTAGATGATGCGTCTAGGAGACTAAAATAAATATGTCTTGCTTGACTAGCTGAGGAGACTAGCTTACTAGAATAAAATAAATACGTATTTATTTGTGTGTGGGGAGCAGTGTGTCCATCTTAGTCAATTTTGTATTGACGTATTTATTTTGTAGAAACAAGTGTATGCTGCTGAGCATGAAAAATTGTGTGAGGCCTCATACAAAGATATATGAGAGAGAGGCCTAGCATTGCTTAGGGTTTTGAAGCTTGTCAAAACCCTAATTTTCCAAGCCATTCACATAAAAGGAAGAGGAGGAGCGTCAATCTCTGGTATTCACGTGAAAGGGAGAGGAGGAGGAGCGTCAAGCTTTGGTCTTGAAGCAAGAGTCTCACGTTTTACTCCTTGTACTCAGTTTCACACGTTGAGGGTAAAAGATTAAAACGCCAATTTTTGGTGAGAATCAAAACGTCAATTTTTTTTATAAGAAGCAAGACGTCAAAATTTTTATAAGAAGCAAGACGCTCATATTTCTCTTTGTACTCAGCCTCACATGTTGAGGGTTAAAGAGTAAAATTGTCAATTTTTGACAAGTAGCAAGTCGTGTGAACTTGGCTTATTTTTGAAGGCATGCGAGTCTTTCCTTGAGAATAGTCATGTAAGCTTAGCTGCTTGGCTAAGAAACACGTTGGAAGCAAGAGATGTAGAGATGTCTCCCTCTTTAAGATTATGGTTTGAAAGAGTTTGCCACCTAGAAGCTCATATTTTACTGTTGTGTTCACCCTCATATATTGAGGGTCAAAGAGTAAAATTGTAAATTTTAGAGAGGAGCATGATGTCCACGCTTGGCTTCTGGGTAGGCGTGCAAGTCTTGTCTTAGGAGCAAGACGCATAAGCAAGTAAGAGCAAGACGTGTTTGCAAAATTAGGGTTAAACTCCCTTTTTCAAAATTAGGGTTTGGCTTTTGACATACTTTTGCAACTTTTACAAGTGCTGCAAATTTATTTTCAAACCCTAATTAGGGTTTGAAATATTTTTTGTCAATTTTTTTGCAACGTTAAAAGTGTTGCGAATTTATTTTCAAACCCTAATTAGGGTTTGAAATACCTTTTGTTACACTTTTTGCAACGTTATAAGTGTCGTGAATCTGTTTTCAAACCCTAATTAGGGATTGAAAATGCTTTGACATGCTTTTGACACACCTATAAATGTTGCGAAGCGTTTCAAAACCTTAATTCGAATTCCCTTCACTCATTTGCTTTAGTTGTCTCTTTAAGCAAAGGATTAATGCGATTGAGGTTGGGTTTTTAGCTACTAAAAGCTATGAAATTGTGTCTGTCAAAATTTTGACTTTGAATTTAAGCACAACTGTGGTACTTTAATTAAATAAATCCATATATATAGCTATATATAGATTTTTAATGGGTTAACATTGCTCAATTGAATATGAATATTACATGGGTAGTTATCGGGAATTCAACTTTGGAATATAGCACCAAAATAATACTCAAAAACTTCTCTATACTAGTGGACAATCCATCTAGGAGCTTGAGATTTTATGTAAAAATCATAAAACATCTGGGAATGTTGTAGCAAACACCAATGCTTTTCTAATGATTTTGTATAGTAATGAATATTGATTAAATTTATCATTTTGATTGTATATGTAGTTAGCCATACATACAGAGAAGACGGGGATAAGCACTTAAGAGAGAGTAGGGATAAACGCCTACTTCAGGAATTCTTTTGCAGAATCTTAAAGTTTAGTATTTCTCAGACCCGAGTCTTTGAGAGATAATTTACTATCTTATCCTTGTTAAAAATCCACCATTTATATTAAGTCCACTGCTTAGCGTGGAACGAGTAATGTTGCGTGGTAAGCACTAAATGATGGCCTGTCAGATGAAAAAACCAAATAAAGCATAACAATCCAGTTCAATGGTTAGATGTCACCATAGGAGTAGTAGTCAACTTGAATTTTTGAATAAGCAAGCTAGAAGGCCCTCTTGGATAGATAAGTAGAGACCCATGGCAAAACAAGACTTGGAATTGTTCGGACAAGGTCTTTGAAATATTAGCTGGTTGTAGAGAGTGTTGAGGCAATGCTGTCGTTTGAACATTAAGATGAGTGTTGAGGCAGTGGTGCCTCAGAACATTGAGATGAGAACTCGTATGTAAATTCTATATAAAGATATATAGGTATTTTAGTGATTCAATATTGTTCAATTGAGCGTAAATATTGACATGAGTTTTGAGAATCCAGCTGCGGGATATAACACTAAATGATACTCAAATTGCTCTATACTAGAAAAATCCGTCTAGGAGCTTGAGATTTTATTGAAAAATCATAGAACATCTGGAATGTCGTAATAAGCGCCATTGTTGTTCTGATGATTTTGTACAGTGATGAATGTTAATTCAATTCATTAGTTATGATATTATATGTAGTTAGCCATACATATAGGGAGAAGACATGGATAAGCGCCTGATGAAACTCAAATTGCTCTATACTAGTGGGCAATCCATCTAGAAGCTTGAGGTTTGTAATATAGAAATCATAGAACATCTGGGAAATGTAGTGAGAGCCTGTGCTATTCTGATGATTGTGTACAGTGATGAATGTTGGTCAATTCATCAAGTAATCTGATCGTATATGTAGCTGGACCTACATATAGAGATATGACAAGGATAAACGTCTGGGAGAGGATAGGGATAAACACCTGCCTGATTATTTTTTTTGCAGAACTATGAGGTTTATTATTGAAGAAAATAAAATAACAAGGCTTAATTTTTGTAATATAGAAATCATAGAACATATGGGAAATGTAGTGAGAGCCTGTGCTATTCTGATGATTGTGTACAGTGATGAATGTTGGTCAATTCATCAAGTAATTTGATCGTATATGTATCTGGCCCTACATATAGAGATAGGACAGGGATAAGCGCCTGGGAGAGGATATGGATAAGCACCTTCCTGATTTTTCTTTTGCAGAATTATAAGGTTTATTATTGACGAAAATAAAATAACATGGCTTAAGGTTTGTAATATAGAAATCATAGAACATCTGGGAAATGTAGTGAGACCCCGTGTTATTCTGATGATTGCGTACAGTGATGAATGTTGGTCAATTCATCAAGTAATTTGATCGTATATGTATCTGGCCCGACATATACATATAGGACATGGATAAACTCCTGGGAGAGGATAGGGATAAGCACCTTCCTGAATATATTTTTTGCATAATTCAGATGTTTAATATTGACGAAAATAAAATAACAAGGGTTAGTTGCTAGATATTTACCAGAGATGTTGCAATAGGCTTGAAATCTAAAAAAATAAGGTTGATGGATCTGCAAGTCAAGAATGATTGACATAGATATATAGAGGCGCAATATCATCATATGGGATGCAACATCAGCAGTTCAGGATTTTAAGTACACCACACAAGCTTACATGGTTGGATAAGTAATAGAGGAGGCCACAAATGGATGGAACGAGAGAGGAGGCATGACTACACGAACATGTGAGAGGACCCTTGGGAATATTCATCAGCTGTTGATAGTGAGGTAAGCAAGATTTTGTTCGTTTCCTCCCTTTTCGTTAGTACATCACTCACAAATGAAGTTTGAAACCCCTTCTTCTTTACTAAATATTTTTAACGTCTCTAACCCTAGTTTTATTTTTTGTTGGAGGCGTTGTTAGTCGCCTTCGGTTGCACGAGGACATCCTCTCCATCATTAGTTGTTGTAGTTGGGTAAGCTAGGGTTTTATCAAACGTGAATTTTTATAATTCACGTGATTCTTTTTTTTTTGTGGGACGTCCAAGCTTTTGCTGTGAAGAAAGACGAGATTTGATTGATGATGGATGCACAAGCTGAAACAAAGTTGGACTGGCATACATGTAAGTAGCTGTTTGATTGAAAGAGGAAAAACCAGGAGGAAAAGATAATCATACAAGTTAGAACAAAGGCTGGACGTAAAAGCCTTGGCTTGAGAAGCAAAGCTTACGAATGTGTTAGGGTTCGAGTTGGTGAACAAGAAAACTAGGCTGGAGTTGTTCAGTCTAGCATGCTAGGAGAGACAAGTACAATTTGATAGCAAGACGGACAAACATGACTTTATGGCAGAAAGACAAACTCGGTCTTCGAAAAAAAGGCGGAAAAGCTTGCTTGATAGTAGACACGTCACACGTGAGTACGAGTCAAAGTTGAGGTAGACAAACACTCCTGTCAAGTTTAATAGTGTTGAGCGAGCGCTACTTCGAAGTTGAGGTGAATATACATATTTGAGTCTGAGTTGCACGAACACGTATTGACTATAAGAGAATTCGAACAAAGCTAGGAAGAAAGGATGAGTAGGCTTTATATAAGGCTGATCCTGTAAGCAACAAAGATAGTCAGGATGGGTTTGGCGGAGTTGATGGGCGCGTGTATTTTGGATGTAACTGGACAAAGATCTTGCAAATATAGGCGTGATAAAATTGGAAATTGAGTCATGCATTGGGATAATTAAGTTGTGGTTGAGACAGACAAACTTGAAGATTTAGGTGGACGGACAAATCTCATCTGGGTAGTAAGGAGGACAAGTTTATTAGGGTTTGATTTTCTCGGTCAAATAGGCTAGGAGGGGCGAGTTGGTAGAACGGACAAACAATGTCTTGACCAGACGACATAGATTTTTTTTTTATATGAGAGTGTTAGTCCTCCTTCTGTTTGGATTCAACCTTGCTTGCTATAGAAGAAGACCTTGTTCCCTTCTTTCAGCGTCAGTACTTCAAACAAAATTTGCTTCTTCCTTCGCTAAATGCGCTTTTCTCTTCTTCTTTTTTAACCCAAATAAAAAAAAATTGTGAGCCTAGTCAATCCCATTGATTTACACGAGAACACTAACTACAGCGCCGTCCATCAGGTAAGGTAGAGGTTTCCCCCCATTTTTTTTCTCGTGTGAGATTAGGGTTTGGGACCAAACCCCTCTTTTACGTGAATATTTGTTCACATGATTTTTTTTTAATGAAAGTTCGCATGAACTTGATAGACACGTTTTCGTGTCTTATTTGATCTCAATTTGTATATTCTTAGAACTCATTTGTGTACTTATATTGTGTTTATAGGTATTTTTGGAGAAATAAACATTAGGGAAAAATTGGCTCAAAAAGTTATAAAGGCACCCAAAAAATACTAAAGGCACCCACCCAAAATTGATAAAGGCACCCGAGATTTAGTTCAAGGAACCCAAGCCCATTTCAAATTCAACTTGGAGGGGAAAAGAATTCTATTCATCTGCATGAATTTTGGAACGAATTTTGGAAGAGATTTTTAAGGCGTTTAAGACAAGATATCTTCTTGTCTTAATGAGGAATCATGCACAAAGTGGAAACTTGAAAAATAGCCAAGAAAATCTCGTGAATATCTGGAAAATATCAAATCAGATCGATTAAAATGGAAGGATCATTCTCGGCTTTTATTGAGAATATATTCTCTCGGGTTATGGCAAGGAAACAAGGCAACAGAAAGGCAATATCATTAAGTCTCATGTCTTAAACAAAATCAAATAGCATCACCGAGATTTTCTTTCTCATCAAAAATAAGATCTGTCGAGATTAAAAGCTTTGATTACAAGATATTTTTGATTTTTGAAAGCTTGATTGTTGATGTAGTATAAATATAAGACGTGGGTTATCATCAAAAGGGGGGGTATGGAGAGGCCAGAAGCGCAAAATCAAAATCCAGAAAAATTCCTGTGATGAAGAAGATGAAGAAAACGTTGCAAAAAGGTTGAAGTATTCGTGGCCAAAAGGTTGAAGATTCTGTTGCTAAATCTTTTAACTTTGCTACGTTTATCTTCATTTGCAACATTTATATTTAGTGAAACACTTTTCCTTTTGTAACAGTGAGTCTGTAACACTTATAAACATTGCAAACTCGTTGTTTTCATTATTTTCACTATTTTTCATCATTTGTAAACACTTTGAGCTATGTATCAATGTTTTGAGAGTGTTTTCAACATGAGGATCTAAACCCCATCACTGGGACAATGGAGGAAGCTATTTTCCACACTTGTTTGGTAACTGTATTCTATTTTTTATGACTTTTTGCACTTATTTTAATTGTTTCATAATTTTTCTTAATTGGTTGTCATTTAATTTGATGGGTCATGCTTAGCTTAAGTATTTTGATGGTCCATGCTTAGGATTTACAAGTAATGTTTCGAAAATCTACTATCGGCAAACAATAAAAAAAGTCCATAAAAGAGCTTAACTGGTTAAGAATCAATATTTGTACCACATGAATGTGAAAATCGGTGGAATTATGAGTCCCGGTCCCTTGTAATTTTTTCATTATCTTTTATTTATTTTTCAGTCTAAATTAGGAGTAAGTCTAAAATCAGTCTACACAAGTCCGAGCGAACGATACTTTATTTACCACAATTACAAAA
This sequence comes from Papaver californicum, assembly GCA_023531435.1. Lineage (NCBI taxonomy): Eukaryota > Viridiplantae > Streptophyta > Magnoliopsida > Ranunculales > Papaveraceae > Papaver > Papaver californicum. Next base: position 11,581,744 of record JAJJMC010019063.1, read on the forward strand.
ACCTACCAATTTTTGGAGCCGCTGCCGGGGACTTGTTTTTAGATTTGTTTTTAGTTTTAATTAGTTTAGTTAGATTTTTATTTTATTTTTTATTTTTTATTTTTATTTGTTCTATTTTACGTTTTTGGGTAATTTCTTTGTATTACAGGTTTTGGATCAAAAAGAAATTGGAGCTAAAGATTATATTGATTGATTAAAGACTTGGAGTCAAAGACAAATCGAAAATAACGGAAAAAGAAGACAAGATTTTTTTTAGTTAATTTTTTTAATTTTTTTGTTTAGAAAACTGTATTAGGAAATTTTTATTATTTTTATAATTATTTTAGGTATTCTTTTTTTATTCTTATTTTTGGACTTTGGACTTTGAACTTTGAACTTTTGAACTTTATTATTATTTTTAAACCCTGCAGAAGGGTATTTAAATATAAACTGCAACAGGGAAGAACGACAATTACGATATTGTCTCGGCCCCTTGGGTTCGTACACTGACAGAGGAGTCGGTGGCCCGAGTCGACTGCAAACGATTCATCTTCCGTCTGGTACGGGAGGTAAGACTCGATCAACAAATACCCCCAAACTTATTATTTGCTAGTCCTTGAGCAAATCTAATCTAAAAATAAAATAAAAATCCTAACTCACTTTCGCAGGCATCGCGATTGCACTTAGTGTGTGAAACAAGCCTTTAAACCAATAGGTGTCTCTATCGGACGAGTTTTAGTCTCGTGAGGGTTTACAAGAGGTGTACCCAGAAAACCTTTACTCTAAACCCTAGATACTTGCAAACGATTGAGGTTAGACACTAAACAAGCTATTTAGTTGACATACTAAATTTTTCGGCTATGTGAACCCTATATGAGTCCAATTATTGTACACGAGTTTTCACTCAGCGTACTAAAATTCGTACAAGAATTCAAAACTCTACTTAGATAGTCGTTCAACCACGATATTCAGAATCTATCAAAGTACAATCACATGAAAAGATTTAGAAGATGGATGTGGACAAAATCAAGTTCGCGCATGTTGACTAAGGTGAACGGTGTTTCCTATATCTTTCTGAAGGTCAGTGCCAGGATGAATCCTAATGGATTGAGATACGCTCCCACTAGTCTTACTCCTTATACTAATATCGACTCATCTGGTATATACAAGGGCTCAATAGTCGATTTATTGAAAAATAAAACAATTATTTATTATTTTTAAATGTACTGACAACATGATTAGATCAAATTAATCCAAGCTCATGCTCCTGATCAGCATCTTAGTATGCATATACGTTGAGGAATTGAATATGAATTTATTTTTTAGTAAAGAGCAAGGATTGGCCGTATAAGATAAGGACTCGGATTTCATCACTGTTTCCTTCTTGCCCGCCTTAGGAACACGTTACCTAACGCGAACCTAATCCTTAAAATTTGACTAAAAAGAAAATCGATAGGGTATCGAGCTTATTGGAAAATCATTCAAAAGGACTGTATTGGTTACTTTGTTAGCCTAACTTAAAGTTCAGGAGGATTAATTTAAGTTGATTCGAGCCGCCTTGTAACCCGAGGAAACGTTACCAAAGAGGCAGGATTATCAAAGCTCCTTAGAGCTTATCATGTTTCTATTCAACTTAATTTAATTCAGATCGTTCTGAGAGATTCACTAAAACTGTAACTAGTTGCCTTTTGGAAGAATAGAAGCTGGTCTAGAAACAATCTAAGTGCAGCCATCATGCTTTTTGTTTGCTAGATTCAATAGGTTTGATTTGGTTGAGTCGGCCTTGTTTGTGTTTGTTTAGAACCCCTTCCGGTAGGATTTATTTTTAGAGTTTATTTTTGTAAATATATTAGGAAGTTTTTGTTAGAAAATGTCGAATTGGTATTATGAGGACCAATACAATGAATACCCGACTGAATTTTAAAATAGACATTATCCGTACTACCAACATGGTGTGGATAGTAGTCGGGACCACCACCAACCTTTTGGAGGTTATTGCTCATACCAAGGTGATCCCAATTACTATTCATATATACACCCTTCTTATGAACATGAAAATGAGCAAAATTCGAGTTCTTTGTCTTGGAGGATGCTCTAAAGCAGATGCAATCTAGTACTTATAATGAACCTATTATGCCTCTAGAGAATCACACGAGCAATTGCGATCTAGTACTCCTTATGATCCAATTGTTTCTCTAGTGAATTCCATCAAGGAGTTAACTGAGGATACAAGAAGGTTCATATTAAGTATGGTGGGAACAATTAGTAGTCCAACTCCTCCTCTAGAAGAATCACACAAGCAGTTACAATCTAGTACTCCTTATGATCCATTTGTTTTTCTAGAAGAATCCCTCAAGGAGTTGACTGAGAATACAAAAAGGTTCGGATTAAGATAGGGGGGAACAAATAGTAGCCCAAATCTTTCTCTAGACGAATCCCTCAAGCAGTTGACTGAGAATACAAATAGATTTGCATTAAGTGTGAATGATAGTCTTGCAGAGAATAATATTGCTCAAAATGATCTTAATTTCCAATATAGTGCTACCCTTGATAATTGTTCACCTAGTCAAGAGGACGAGGATAAAATTGCTAACACTAATTATTTAGACGAGGTTCAAACATTTTCATATTATTATGATGATAAGGATAATATTGGTGAAGAACTTGAAATAATTGTCACAATAATTGTGCTTTATGATGATAGTGTTATTTCTGTTTCAAATCCAAATAATTTATTGATTATTCACCTATCAAAAAAGGAAGAGGATTTGACTAGAGATACCACTATTTTAGACGATGTAGAATTTTTTTGTTTTGAAGCCGATAATGGTTTAGAGGAACGAGTTTGTCCCGAGACTAGTGATTTAGAGTCTAACGATTCGAAGACAATAATCTCTGACGAAGATGATAGGATCTTAGAGAATTTTAATGTGATTGAGGATGATTTGATCCAGGTTGATAAAATAGTTTCCCCAGTGGATTTTGTTGTCCTGGACACCCAACCTTTTCAGGTCCCATAGGATAAAATACTAGTGATCTTAGGTCGTCCCTTTTTAGCTACATATAATGTCGTCATTAATTGTGGAAATGGAATAATTAATTTTTCTTTTGGTAACATGACTACTAAACTGAATCTATTTAGTATGAGTAGACAACCTTCTTGTGAGATCTATGATTTAAAAGAAGTGAACGTAACTAGTACTTCAGTTCATAAATCTTTACCAAACACTTTGTTAGAAAATCAATTAGAGAAATGCATAGCCCACTTTGGGTTTGATGTTGACGATTATAGTGTTTAATGAGGTGAATAATTTGTTAGATTCTGCACCTTTGATGGACACTTATAATATGTAGAAAGATAAGTTTGAACTTCTACCAGTTTATAAGTCTACCTTATTTCCTTCTATAGAGGAAGCTGAATGCAGTTCTGACCTTAAGGACCCTAGAATCCAACCAACAGTTTTTAGTCCATCTGAGAGTAATGTCCACCCTAAGTTTGGGGGTACCGATGATTCTTGTGATTTTCAAGTATCCCTGCTTAAGGTCCCTCACTTGGGGCTTGACATTTGCACCTCTACCATTTTTCAAGATCATCTACAAACTAGATTCTTTGAGCCTGTTGATGTCCAGAAAGAAGTTCAGTTGTTAGAAACCGATCCTCTGGTCGATGTGGTTTACCTAGGAAATGGTACCAAGATTGACTTTGTTTTCCCACCAAAATATTTTCTTCCATATGTAGGAACGTTTGAATTTCAAATGTGTCAAGTATCAAGTTTTGAGACTAAGCCTAATTACTTTAGGAGATTAGAACCAACACATTTGCTTAAGAATGACCACTATTTTCGTAGTAGTCAAATGTGTGGGTCAAATCTGATTGACTTTGAGGATCCACAATTATTCAAGTTATTATTATGTGACTCTACAGCCTGATTCTCCGATCCCGCCAATGAGAAAATCCAGCCTATGAAAATATTTCATCTAGACCCTTTTATAGAGCCTGAACCTGAACCACAACTAGATGAAGTTTTCTTAAATATAAGACTAGATAAGGGTGTGCTCGGTTTGTTCACTTTCTGGGCCTGCTGTAATTTTGGATAATGTTATTTTATTCAGATCTGTTCCGACTATTGCTATATAATTTTATGAGGTGACTAATTATTTCTTAGTATGTCAAAAGACTTTAAACTTAGCACTTCTTGGGAGGTAACCCATGCTCATGCGACACGGTAGTATCTTTCCTTAACTCTTTTCCTTCGATTGGTACCAGTTTCTCCTTGTTCATGCTTTTAATAATTCATCTTTAGAACATTGAGGATAATGTTAGATTTAAGTTTGGGGGTAAGGGAGAAACTTTTAGTGAAATATGAAACTCCAAATTCTAGAAACTTGTGAACAATTCAGGATGACACTAACCATTCTAGGTAGATGAAAACTTAGCTCTTTTTTCTATAGGAATTGGTGTGCCCAACTAAATGGTCTATTCATAAAAGGATGCCTAGCTCAGGTGTTAGAAATAACATGATAGTTGTCACCATATCTCGGAGTCTATCTCGACCATATCACCTTCTGTTTTTATTTTTGTAATTTTTGTGTTTCTCTAAGTGATTTGGTGGGGCAACAATATCGAATTGTTATCGCTGTCAGGATGAAGTTGAGTGTTTGAGATCAAGCCCCATTATTGTATTATTTAGACTATTATTGAATATTTTTTTTCGAGGATTGACACTTTGATAGCAATATATGTGTGTTCTCCCTGTCTCCGTAGCCTAAGCAAGCGTGGAACACAGGATCCATGAGAACTATCAGAACTTTTGTCTTCTGTTTCTGCCCTAACAACTTCTGCTCTTGTAGGTACGACTTCTTATTATTGTTGTTGCTAGCATTATCTTGGCCACCAGCCTTGCTGTTGATGGTATTATAAGTGAGATGTACGAATTCATTATTCTTTTGGTAATGACTCTAACTGCATTAATCTTTTGTAACCCTAGCTCTTCATTGTTGTTTAATTGCGCTGACTTCACCAATTTTCCTCAAGTATTGGTTTGAGAAAAAATATATCTCTAAACCTTAATTTCTCGACTTTGTTAATCTTCTGCTCTGTGATCGGCTTCAAAAGTACTTCAATCGTCTCCCGTGAAACGATATAATGGTGACTCCTGGTCGTAGTCGTGATCTTGATTCTTCAGAGGAAAGAACCAAGAATAAGGTTTCAGAGATGACCGTTTCTGCAGAGGTGCACTCCAAACTGGATCGTCTTTTTTATGAAGCTAGACAAGCAATATGTGGTATGTCCCTCAAACATCTGAGCATAGTCCGTGAACGTGTTCATGCTTTCACGGCTTAAGTGAGCATGGAAGAACATTGGATGTGTGACGAAGAAGCTCAACGGAGTGAAAGACTTGTAGTCTGTCAAAAACGGTGTCGAATCGGACAAATGAAGCATGTAATTGAACAAAAAGACCCAGTTGATGTCGTGATTATGGATTCAAATGCAAATGAAACTCTCTTTGAAGAAAATTCTCAAGAAGATGTTGAAGCAGACTTCGTGAAGAAACCAAATCGTGAGGATGATAACTCCGCAGGGGATTGCATTCGTTCCGATTCTTAAGTCTCTGACTATTATGTTTCTTTGTCTTTTGCACTCTTTTGTTTTATTCTAGAGAGATAATAGACTTGTTTGATTATCGTCTATTTGGTTTTGTTTTAAATGATTTGGTTTTGAGTGATTGGATATTTGGTAGGTATGCTTGCAAGGATTTTATTTTGGATCAACAAGGATTTTTTGAGTTTAATAAAATTGAAATCTGATTACTGAATGGAAATTTGATGCTGAATGCAAATGTATTGCATACGTTTTGGAGGAATTGAAATTACAAGTGAACTAAACAAATATCCCTGAATGCTTCAGGCGCTAAATTTCTTGAGCCACTCTCTTGTATTTCCGCCTCTACCAATTTTCCATCTTCATTAATTAAGTTGTAGTATCTACCAATGGAATCTCTAGCAATCATGAATGACCCTTCCCAGTCATAGCTTGTCTTAGAATGACGATTGCGTCTTGCTGCCTTCATAACCCAGTCTCCTACTTGAAAAGCATTGATCCTCACTGGTTTAGCACTTGAATTCTACACGTACGGGCGTGTAAGGATTTTCTTAGAGTGATATTGTGGCACATGTGGACATTCTCGTAGTGTCACAGGGAAATATCCATGATGTTCCTTGCCATGATTAGACATTAGATGAATGATGAACGACTCAATATGATGTTGGAATTAAAGAGGAGTTTGCTTCATCCACTTAACAAAATACTGAAAAGGTGAGGCTATCCATTCATAACGCTTGACTAAAGCAGTAAAGTTGAGTTTTCCAGCAAACTCAAGTCCCTAAGCATAAAAGGTGTGAGGAATGTTGAGTGGTAAATAAATAAATTCAGTAAGCTTTACTTGAGTACGATACCTCTCCACATATAATGTTACACTTTCTCCTAGCTCCTACTTCATAGCCATCAAGTCTTGATATTCTTCTAAATACATAAGAGAATCAACTGTCTTGATCTTATGATGAGGTGCATAGCTATTTGCTTGAGGTGGGTACGACAATTAAGGTGTCTTAGTAGCCGCAGTCTTGTTGTTGTGCATCCATGAACGTCCCAAGATCATGTCATAGCATAGGTCCTCATTTGTTATAAAACTTTGTGGTAGCACGTGTAAAACTCATTTGAATTTAAAGATCAATGTAACATTCACAATTGTCTTAGGGTGAAAACAAATGTATTGCAAAAGAGTACTTTCAAGTAGGTTCGAGATATCAAAATCGAACAAGACGAGCCTAAACCAAAAAATGGTCGCTCACGTCATGCTTCAATCACAAAGGTGGAGAAGATAGGGTATGTCTTAGGGGAGGAAAGTAAAGAAGGTTGAAAAATATCAGGGTGATAGGTAGTGTATGAGGAAGAAAGGATTCTCTGAGAGGAATCACTAGTTATGTATGTTTAGTTTCTCCCCGACTTGTTGTCTTGTCTGTCTTATTTCGAATAAATGAGAATCATCTATTTATAGTTTGAAGGAGACACACTGATCTCTCGTAAGTCGTGAAAGTTAGGAGGGGTGGAGAACTGATAATTATGGAGATTGTAGTGGGGTAGTGCCCGGAAAGTAGGGAAGACATGTCTGAATACCACTCCTCATCCTCTCAACTGCTCCGTAACCGCCCACTACTTGTTACCTTCTTGTTCGTGGAGGTAGTGCCACTACCCACGATTGTCGTAGAACGCCATACTAATACGACTAATGAGAATCCCCCCATGTGTAGTATTTGATAACTCGTGGAAATAGTGGAGTCATTAATCACTATTGTTTTGATTAAGTCAAGTCAAGTCAAATGACTTTCTAAGTCATTAAGGAAAGTTGCGCGACTCACTGGATTGATGATCATACTGATAAGTGTTGAGTCTGGGAAGTTCAGTGGTCATGCACTTTCTTAGGAGTAACATGGCACATTTAAAGGTTAAGTATTAGCTCAGAAGTGATTTAACATAAATCTTAGAGACTTTTGAGGCCAAATGTTGTAGAGGACTTCTTAAGCAAGGAGACCTACTAGAATTCGTATAAGATTTGATAATGGACCAATATTGAGAAAAAAGGCGTATTTCTGAGGGAAGTAGCTAGCAAAACTAGTACTAGCTGCTTAGCACAAATAGTAATGTGCTAGCTCTTTCAATATAAAAGCCTAATGTGCTAACGTCCCAGGAGTAAGACCAATATGCATGGCTTTTAGCAAATATTAATTTTACTAGGGCTAGGTAGCTAATGTCAAGGAGGTTTGAAGTTAGCACTTCAATTAGATAGTATAATTAGCACTAAGGTGTTAGCACAAATGTATTTGTGGCTAAGTCGCTAAGTATGGATGCGATAGGACAAGAGACGTGCTAAAGCTAGAGTTAGCACTTCAATTAATTGTACTATGATAAACACATTTTTTGTGTCTGATTTGTCTCAATTCTTTATATTGTTAGTGTTCAATTGTGTACTAATTGTGTTACTTTATGTGTTTGTAGGTATTTTCGGGAAATAAAATTGTTGAAAAAATTGGCTTGAAAAAAGTGTTAAAGGAACCCATGGATTAGATAAGGGCACCCCAGTTATAAATGCACCCCCACTTTGGTTAGGGCGCCTACCTTCTTTTCGTATTCAAGACACAAAATTGGCGGGAAAGCTTTAGGTTCAAACTGAGACTTTAATCGAAGGTTCAAAGGAGATTTTTAGCCTTTAAGACAAAATATATTCTTACCAATTGATGAAGGGTCGTACATGGGTTAAATACATCAAATTAACCAACGAATCTCGTAAAATTTTCTCTCACAACGAAAGAAATAATCTAGGATTTTTCTGAGATAAAAAGATATTCAGTGAGATAGGAAACAACGTAGCTAAATGGGGAACAAAATCTCAAAGGTTGTTGAGATTTAAAATAGAACATAATCAAGAACGAGTTCATGGGATAGTTGTCGATGAAAATATTCTCTCGAGAATATTTTCTTCTTTAAAACCAAGATCTGCGACGAGATTTGGGTGGTAAATAAAGAGTTGGGAAGGTTGGATTTTAAATAGAGAGGTTCAAAGAAGAGTTTGATGGGGCTGGCTAGGCCAGAGAAACGAAAAAAAAAACCTAGAAAAAATTCTGCTCGTGATGACGAAGATGAAGAAAATGTTGTCGTATCATAAATTTCCGTTGCCAAAACCTTTAACCTTTGCAACGTTTATCTTCAGTTTGATGGAAACAAGCTTCTTGGCTGTAAGAGTTGATGAACCTAGCTAAATGGTCTATTCATAAAAGGACAAAGCTCAGGTGTTAGAAATAACATGATAGTCGTCACCATATCTCGGAGTCGTTAGCATATCACGTTCTATTTTTATATTTGCAACTTTTTGTGTTTCTCTAAGTGAATTTGGTGGGTCACTAGTATCGCCTTGTTGTCGCCAGGATGAAGTAGAATGATTGAGATCAAGCCCTATTATTTTAATTGAACTTGACCAATGAAAAAAAAGATACTTGAATAACAATATGTGTGTGTTCTCTGTCTCCGTCGCCTAAGAAAGCGTGGAACGCAGGATTCATGGGAACTATCATGTAATCTGTTGACAAGGAGCATGCGTTTAGATTCAAAAGATCTATCATGTTGTCGAAGATTTTTTTTATTATTATTAATAAAAAATTTATATATTCAATAAATCGACCGCTGGGGCCCTTGTATATACCTGTTGAGTTGATACTAGAATTAGGATTCAGACCAGTGGGTGCGTATCTCATTCCATTAGAGTTCGTCTTGGCATGATGTTCATATAGATATTCTGGGACATACCGTTCACCTAAGTCAACATGCGCACAATTCTATCTCCAATATCCATCTTCTTAATCTATTCATGTGGTTGTGGTTGTTAGATTCCGAGTATCGTGGTCCATTTTTACGACTTTTTGAGTAGTGATTTGTTTTCTTATATATGAATTTTAGTACGTTGTTGCAAAACTCGTGTACATCAATTGGATTCAAAACAGGGTAATTCCTCACATAGCCAAAGAATTTTGTATCCAATTAAATAGAATGTTTAGTGTCTACCCTCAATCGTACACAAGTAGCTAGAGTTTGGAGTAAAAGGTTTTGTGGGTATATCTCTTTTAAACCCTCATGAGAAAAAACTCGTCTGATAAGGACACATATGGGTTTAAAGGCTTGTTGCACACGCTAAGTGCAATCGCGATGCCTGCGAAAGTGACTTAGGATTTTTATTTTCTAGATTAGATTTGCTCGAGGACTAGCAAATAATAAGTTTGGATATTTGATAGACACATTTTTGTGTTTGATTTGTCTCAATTATCTATTTTGTTAGTGCTCAATTGTATATTTATTTTGGTATTTCATGTGTTTGTAGATATTTTTGGGAAATAAACATTGTTGAAAAAATTGGCTCGAAGAAAATGTTAAAGGCACCTATGGATTGGATAAGGGTACCCCAGTTATAAAGGCACCCTCACTTTGGTTAGGGGCGCCTACCTTCTTTTCGTATTCAAGACACAAAATTGGCGGGAAAGCTTTAGGTTCGAACTGTGAGACTTTAATCGAAGATTCGAGGGAGATTTTTTAGCTTTTAAGACAAAATATATTCTTACCAATAGAAGAAGGGTCACACATGGGTTAAATACATCAAATTAACCAACAAACCTTGTGAAATTTTCTCTCACGGGGAAAGAAATAATCTCGGATTTTTCTGAGATAAAGAGATATTCAGTGAGATAAGAAACAATGTAGCTAAATGGGAAAAAAATCTCAAAGGTTGTTGAGATTTAAAAGAGAACAGAATCAAGAATGAGTTCATGGGATAACTGTCGAAGAAAATATTCTCTTAAGAATATTTTCTTCTTTATAACCAAGATCTGTGACGAGATTTGGGTGGTAAATGAAGAATTGGGAAGGTTGGATTATAAATAGAGAGGTTCAGAGAAGAGTTTGTTGGGGCTGGCTTGGCCAGAGAAACGAAGAAAAAAAACCTAGAAAAAATTCTGCTTATGATGAAGAAAATGAAGAAAATGTTACCGTAGATTAAATTTCCATTGCCAAAACCTTTAACCTTTGCAATCTTTATCTTCAGTTTGCAATACTTGATTTGTAACAGCGAGTCTGTAACATCCATATCGTTGCAAACTCGCTGCTTTTATTATTTTCTGTTCTTTTCACCTTTGTAAACACTTTTTGAGCTATGTATCAATCTTTTGAGAGTGCTTTGAGCACGATGAGCTAAACCCCAACACTGGGACAGTGGAGGAAGCCACATTTAACAACTGTGTGGTAAATATATTTAATTCTTTTATGACTTTGCGTTAATTTAACTTAATTTATGATTTTTCTTAAGTAGTTGTGATCTTGTTTGATGGTGTATGCTTACTCGTAAGAACTTTTGATGCACCATGATTATAATTTACATCTAATGTCTTAAAAATATACTTTGGCAAAGAATTAGAGTCAATATCTTCTATTATATGAGCAAGAATTGTCTAGAATTAACATTTGAACCACATGAATATGAAAATTGGTGGAATCCTGAGTCCCAGTCCCTTGTAATTTTGTCATCATCTTTTACTTATTTTCTAGTCTAAATTAGGATTAAGTATAAAATCATTCTTCACAAGTACGAGTGAACGATACACTTTCTTACCACTATCACAATCACATCATACTAGGGCTAGAAAGCTAATGTCAAGGAGGTTTGAAGTTAGCACTTCAATTAGATAGTATAATTAGCACTAAGGTGTTAGCACAAATGCATTTGTGGCTATATCGCTAAGTATGGATGTGTTAGGCCAAGAGACGTGCTAGAGCTAGAGACCCATTGGCTAGGGTGCTAATTCATGGAGGATGCCAGTGAAGCACTAGAAACTAGGGACGTGCTAGGCATGGCAGGGACGCGATAGGATTGGCCAGGGACGTGCTTGAGAGCCAAGGGGGCGCATCAGGAAGGGAGTGCTAGGCCTATGGGATGTATCAGGTCGAGAGCGTTATGCATATGGGACGTATCTGGCCGAGAACGGTAGGCCTATGGGACGCATCAGGCCGGGAGCGCTAGGCTCATGGGACACATCAGGCTGGGAGGGCTAGGCTTATGGGACCTACCATCCAAGGAAGACGTACTGGGTTAGGGACGCACCAGAGATGGGGCGTATTAGGTAAGTGACGTGCTAGCTAAGGCCTCATCATGCTAAGATGTGCTATTTAAGGCCATGTTAGACTAGTTGGCGCTTCTCAAGAAATGGAGTTTAGTGCTAGGAAAGTTAGCGCTTTTAGCGTTAGGGTGGCTAACTTAGTGCCAATATGGTGTTAAGCCAAATAGCTGGTGCTAACTTTGTGCTGATAAGAGAAAAGGCTAGGTTTAGCTTATCTCAGAGGCTCTTTGTGGCTTATTTTTAAGCAAAGTGCTAAAGTAGCGTATTTGAGCTCAGAGAAGTAATTAGAGCAGAGTTCGTTGTGAACGAAGTGTTAAGCTAGAGTATATTTTGTGGTTTAAGCATTAGTTATTCCCGAATTTAACAGATGTTACCAGAACATCGATGCGCACTCGAGGCCAGTTCAAGGAATTCAGTTGTGGAATTTTATACGACTTGAGACTAGTTCGATATGGCATAAATGTTGTGAGTATTAAGAAGGCTGCGAGGCCAATTTAGAATGTTTGTAGTTGTTTAGAGAAGACTCAAGTAGCTCTATACTAGTGGGCAATCTATCTAGGAGCTTGAGACTTATTATGTAGAGATTATAGACTATAGGGTCACTATAAAATGCATGTAGCCTTTTGTAGAGACTGTATCCTCAATTCTATTGCGGAATATAAGGAGGAATACAATACTTTGTGTCTTGATGTGAAGTCAGAAGTAGCGCATAAGTATGTGCGAATACTTCTATGTTCCTGCAACTAGGCAGAAGGGTTATTTTAAAATTCTGACCCTCGTCAAAAAACCCACCATCTACATTAAGTCCCCTGCTTAGTGAAGAACAGTAATGTTGCACAGTAAGCACTAGATGCTGATAGTATACTTATAATGATTGTATATGCATAATTTAAATTTTAAGAGTAGAAGAAGATATACTTAGCATCTGGCTTCTAGGTACTAGGATAATTGTTCTTAGCATGAATCTTGGATTGGATTAGTAGATGTCCATGTTCTTGCCCGGAATTTCTAATTCATGAGTCAAGGGAAGCGTAGATAGGTTGAACTTCTGATCCAGTCACGTTGGTGGAGCATCTACCAGTAGGGTCATGTAGAGTACGTCTATGAGGAGCACCATTAATCAGGGAAGAAACTTGGTTAGCTCTGTCTTACCCGAGATTGAGATATGTACCCCTTAGCATTAATCCTGGTTGGGATTAATATATGTTCATGTTCTTATCAGGAATGCTAGCTTGCATGTGAGTAGAAAGGGAATATGGTCAGTGCTTTTTCTCTTTCTTTCTTTTGAAACAGGTCCGCCTCATCTCAAATAGAGTATCAAGTAAGCTGGATCGATTCTTCATGTATGTGTCCATCTAGAAGCATTCATAGATTTGTCTCCTCCATGCAATGTCTTTGATGCAGAGTTAAACCTTATATTTAAACTTTTAATCAAGTAGTTGGTTCCGGTGCTTGCTTAGGTTTTGAGTATGCAGCGATCAAGTGCTAGTGATAGCGTAGATGAGAGAAAGGACACCCAGAGATGATGCTTTGAGTTGTAGCTAGTAGCAGCAAAATCGAAAATATTAGAAACCGGCAGAAGAAGCTAGTGGTAGATCAGAACTGCAGGTGAGGTTGGCGGTGTACTCCAATGCTCTTATCGTAGAAAGGTTGATGAGGTCTTCTTGAGAGATGCAGTGCGACCTGACATGATGGTATGTCTGAGAAGATGTCCACGGGCAGATAAGGTCTTTATAAAGCTGAGTCTTCTAAATCCCGTTTGGAAACCCTAGTTTGCACACCATTCGTTTCCGAAGCTATTGAAGTTTCATATGATGTTGGATTTTGGCGTTTGACCCCAACTTTTGAAGCCAAGAGACCAAGCTATCATATGCAAAAAGAACCACTCAATTCATAATTCGCTAGGTCAGCCAACCATGTGTAAACATCTGTGATTAGTAATCCCGTGTGAACTTAAGTGTAAGAGCTATATCTCCTAGCTCATATCTACGATTGAGGTGCCGTTTTGGTATGTCATACTAGAGACATAGACGAACACTTCTCGTGAAGTATGTTTTCACCCGTTCTTCACCGGTTGTTGTCGATTTCCGAATTTATAAATCAAAGAGGTACTGACAGGAGCATCAAGGAATAGAGGAGTGGACCGAGATGGTGTCAGGGAGCTGGACAGGTACCAGGAGACAAGACAGGTACCATGGAGCATGACAGGGTGAGCGATTTTCTCAATGGTGAGTATATTACTGGGTTTCTGACTGGTAACTTGTAAACCAATATTCGAGAAGATGAGAGGAGAAGCTTGAATCTGAGGTGACTGTGTCTTTGAAGTTCTAAGCTGGAAATGATTGTGGCTTCCGAGTCAGAGCGTGTCCAACAGTAGAATCATGTGGTTGAAGTAAGTAGAAGCAACATGGATGGGGTTACCTTTCTGGATGTGATCAGGTAAGAAGAGGAGGCTCCCCACTCATGTGAGTACTGATGTAGAAAAGTCTTATTGCTTGTACCATTTCTTATCAGAACTTCTAGTTGAGGGATGTTACTATGTTAAATTTTCAAAAGTGAAGGAGTCGTCAGTCCCCAAGTGTGACTCACTTGGATCCGCTACCTGGAAGAAGATAACTTTTGGTGTCGTCACAGGTCCATGCTTCCAAGAATTTGAGAGGATATGGGAAATCATGAAAGTTGGGTCGTCCTTTGATGTCGTTGAAGTGCTGGGGTGAGCATCTGAATTGTAGATGAATATATCATTGTCGTCTGGGCTGTTGAGATGCAACAGAGATTTTTTCGATGAATACGCAGTGACATGTCCCTAGAACAAGTCGGAGAGCAGCTGGCTCTGGCTCTAATTGTTGATGCGTCCTTGAGAGACATGTACTAGAGTGAGAAAAACAATTTGAGTCTGTTCCGTTAGCTTGGATCCGCCTCAGGTAAGCTTCTCCTCTTTATGAATATAATGGAACATGTGAATTCTTCAAACTTCTCATGTAAGCATAGTTGTATCCGAATTTATAAAAATTTATGGATTTTCGTCATCAGAAATTTCAGAAGTATAGTGTTTTGGAAAAACGTTGTAGAATCTTCATCCGAGCTTCATTTTTGATGGTTGGCCCCTCTATCCTTATTAGAACAGAATTCTCTACATCTTGTAAGGAATAAATTCAGGTTTTGAGCTTGTTTGGGGCGTAAAATCGACCGAACAGTAGAACTCATGAATTATCCAGGAAAATCCTGACAATTTTCAGACTCGACTCCGCTAGCTGTTTTTGCCATAACTCTTAGCTCACTTGTACAATTGATACTCCATTTTAACATGTTGTAGTAGAAACCAATACGAAACTTTTGATAAAAGAACCATTCCCATAATCGTCACCAGTTGTTATCATATTCAGAGTTTCCAAGAGGTAGTGAAAATTACTTCTGAGGCGTTTTTTTGTAAAACGTCTTATAATGGGATGGGCTCATGAAATACTTCAAATATTGTATTATAATGAATGTATATGATGTTTGTGGATATGTATAGTAGGTTTTGTGGTTCATACTCAAGAATTTCATGTTTGAGATGTTCTGACCTAATATATCTGTAACCTCTCTACTTTTAGGTGCAGAATGATCAAAACATAGAGTTGGGCTTGTTAGAGAAGGAACAAGAGTTACCGTTGGTTTTGATATGTAAAATGGATAGTGTAATTCCCCATACTGAAAACCATATGTGGTCTCCCCTTCACGTACTTCTTGAGGATGATGGTCCTACTGACGTTGATGTACATAATGGTAGTGTAGTTGGGAATGTGTTAGTTGAGTATCTTAATGCGGGTATTGTTGTTGATTCGTCTTCAGTAGGAATCTTCCGGGGTACTCTCCTGATGGGGGGTTTCACCACTTCATCGGTTTATGCTAATTTGTAATGATCCGTCTCCCTCAGAGTGAAATTTGAGTCGTCCTCGAAATGGGAATAAGTTGTATGTGAAGCTGAGAATTCTGACCTTGGAATTTCATGGATTTATCGTCATCTGGGAGCTACACGAGAGCGTAAAATAGGTAGCGCCTTGCTGAAGAGACTGGTACTGGAGTGAAGATACTGGTACCAGAGTGAAAGGGACTGGTACCTAAGTGAAGGTACTGGTATCAAAATGAATGTACTCGTACCATAATGAAATGGACTAGTACCTGAGTGAAAAGACTGGTACCAGAGTGAAAGGGACTGGTACTAAAGTGAAGGTACTCGTACCAAAATGAAATGGACTGGTACCTGAGTGAAGAGCATCGTACCAGAATGAAATGGACTGGTACCTGAGTGAAGGGACTCGTACAAGAATAAAATGGACTGGTACCTCAGTGAAGGGACTGGTGCCGGAGTGGAAGGGACTCGTACCAGAATGAAAGGGACTGGTACCTGAGTGAAGGGACTCATGCCAGAATGAAGAGGACTGATACCTGGGTGAAAGGGTTTCCACGTGAAGAGATAAACTTAAAAATGTGATAGCTGGCTTTGGTTTTTGTTGTTGTTGTTTTTGTTGTTGTAGAGTTTGGTCTAGGACGTGGAACAAAGCTTGTCTTTCGGCTGGTACTGAGGCTAAGGCTGGAGCTAGGGCTGATGCTGATGGTGAGCGTTCGATTCGTGATGCTTGCTGAGATGAAACCTCCCTCTTGACCCCTTCGTTCTGACAGGACCTCATGGATGATTGGTTGTTGTAGTACTTACTGACCATACGGCTGCGCCAACAGATATCTCTACGACTTTTAGACCTTGAATCGGCATATGTAGTCACCAGGATATTCGTCGTTCGTCTGGAATAATTTTTTCAGATCTGAACATTTTTTATCCCCATTATAAAGGGAGAATAGCGAGAGATATATCCCCCCTGGTGAAATGATCTTTTGGATGACGAGAGGGTAAAAGGGTTGGTACTGATGAAGTGAGACCGGTCCCTCTTTGCCTTGAAATTGTAAAAGTCTTTCCAAGTCTTCATGGGCAACAAGGTTGGATCATAGGATTCTTGATTGTTCTCTTTGAATGCAGATCTCGTCATCATCTTTAATAATAATTCTGGTATTGTTGATGTTGGTAGGCTTGGAATCGTTGCTTGCTGCAACTGGTAAAAGATCTATTCGGGGAAGAATTGTTCCGTTAGAGTCTTGAGGCAAGTGAGTACCTCTCTTGAGTGGTAGCCATGTCTTTCTGTGTTCTGGCAGGAACTTTTGTCTTTGCATCAGATCGACCATGTTGAATATCGTTTGGGCATTCCATGATTTCGTAAGAGTCTCTCCAGATCTTCACAGGTGACTAAATCGAGTTGTTGGGACTTATGTGGTGGGCGATTAACAAGGATATGAACTTCTTCGTCTTTTAGGGCCCTAGATGTTTCAGCATTAGCGGCTGCTGTAAAACCAGTTCTGGTTTGCTCCGTCAGGTGATGACGCTGTTCTGGGGAGAGCTGCTCCGTCAAAGTTTTGAGGCGAGAAAGTACTTCCTTCTGAGTTGTGGCCATGTCCACCTGAGTTCTGGCAAGGACTTTTTATCTCTTCAGCAGATCAGCTATGCTGGGAGGAGTTTGAGTATTCTCGGTCTCTTCAGCAGTTTTGTTACCGAGAGGAGGTGTAGTAGTAGTATTGGTGTGATGAGGATTGGTAGCAGGAGTGGTTTTTTCAGAACACCACCACCATCGCTACCCGAACCGAAAATAGGGGTTGTAACTGATCCATACCTAGGATCTACCATCTTGAATAACTGAAAATTGGCTTGTAATTGAGAGGTTGATCTCCAGCTGTGGTCGTCAATGTAATAGGGTAAAAACAAATGTACTGCTAAAGAGTACTTTAAAATAGGTTCGAGAGATCAAAATCGAACAGGACGAGCTTAAACCAACAAATGGTCGTTCACGTCATACTTCAATTACAAAGGTGGAGAAGATATGGTATGTCTTAGGGGAGGGAAGCAAAGAAGGTTGAGAAATATCAATATGATATGTAGTATATGAAGAAGAAAATATTCTCTGAGATGAATTGCTAGTTCTGTATGTTTAGTTTCTCCCTGACATGTTGTCTTGTCTGTCTTGTTTCGAATAGATGAGAATCATTTATTTATAGTTCAAAGGAGACACACTGATTTCTAGTAAGTCGTGGAAGTTAGGGAGAGGTGGAAAAGTGATGATTGTGGAGATTGTAGTGGGGTGATGCCCAAAAAGTAGGGAAGACCTGTTTGACCACTACTCCTCATCCTCCCAACTTCTCTGTAACCTCCCACTACTTGTTACCTTCTTGTTCGTGGAGGTGGTGCCACAACCCATGATTATCGTATACCGCCAGAACAATACCCCTAATGAGTACCCCTCATGTGTTGTATTTGATATCTCATTGAAATAGTGGAGTCATTAGCCACTACTGTTTTGATTAAGTCAAGTCAGGTCAAATGACTTGCTAAGTCAGTGAAGCAAGTTGCATGACTCACTAGATTGATGATCAGAATGATTAGTGTCAAGTCTGGGAAGTTTAGTGGTCATGTACTTGCTTAGGAGTAACATGGAACATTTAATGGCTAAGTATTAGCTCAGAAGTGATTTAGCATAAATCAGAGAGGCTTTTGAGGCCAAATGTTGTAAAGGACTTCTTAAGCAATGAGACCTACTAGAATTCATATAAGATTTGATATTGGACCAATATTGAGAAGAAAGGCGTATTTTTGAGTGAAGTAGCTAGCAAAACTAACACTAGCTTTTTAGTGCAAATAGTAATGTGCTGGCTCTTTCAGTATAAAAGGCTAATGTGCTAACGACCCAGGAGTAAGACCAATATACATGGATTTTGGCAAATGTTAATTGTACTAGGGATGGGAAGCTAATGTCAAGGAGGTATGAAGTTAGAACTTCAATTAGATAATATAATTAGCACTAAGGTGTTAGCACAAATGCATTTGTGGCTAAGTCGCTAAGTATGGATGTGTTAGGCCAAGAGACGTGCTAAAGCTAGCGACTCATTGGCAAGGGCGCTAAGTCATGGAGGATGCCAGGGATGCACTAGGAACTAGGGACGTGATAGGCATGAAAGGGATGCATCGGCCTTGGAGGGACGCACTAGGATTGGATAGGGACGTGCTTGAGATCCAAGGGGGCGTGCTGGAAAGCCAAGATGCGTTGGAGAGCCAAGGGGCGTGCTGGAGAGCCAATGGGGAACATCAGGTCGGGAGCGCTAGGCCTAAGGGACACATCAGGCTGGAAACGCTAGGCCTATGAGACACATCAGGCCAGGAGCGCTAGGATCATGGGACGCATCAGGCCGGGAACGCTAGGCCTATGGGACACGCCAGCTAAGGAAGACGGGTTGGGTTAGGGACGCACCAGACATGGGGCGTATTAGGTAAGTGGCGTGCTAGATAAGACCTCATCAGGCCAAGATGTGCTATCTAAGGCCATGTTACACTAGTAGGCGCTTCTCAAGTGCATGGGTTTAGTGCTAGGAAAGTTAGTGCTTTTAGCGCTAGGGTGGCTAACTTATTGCCAATATGGTGCTAATCCAAATAGCTGGTGCTAACTTGGTGTTGATAATAAAAAAGGCTAAGGTTAGCCTAGCTCAGAGGTTCAATGCGTCTTTTCGGGTATTGTTTTTTGTTTGTGGCGTTCAAGGGGAGAAATTGATGTGGTTTTAATAGTGGTAAATAAGGTGATCGTTTCTCGAACTTGTGAAGGTAATGATCTTAGAAAATAATAGATTAAATCTAAACTAATAAAAATCAGGAAAATAAACTAGAGATGATTTTTAGAAAATATGGGGAAAACCAGGAATCAGGAATCAGTTATTTCTAACAATTTATGTGATTAATCGGGTAATTCTTTTAAATAAATTAAGCTCA
>JAJJMC010019063.1:11616280-11660821 GCA_023531435.1 Papaver californicum
AGGACTATCCCTTAGGAAGAAAATTCCTATGTATTTCAAAAGAATATAGAGGTCGGTGTTGGTGAATGGGGGACGAACCCTCCTTCTTGCAACTATGAAGAAGTCGTTCTAAGTCTTCTCGAGAAACAAAATTGGGTTGATGACTCCTCTCCAACACTGGATTAGGAAGAATATGAATTTCATCATCATCCTGAGCATGACCCCTTGATGTGTTGGCTTCAACAGTTACTTCAGAAGTATTTCTAGTCTGCTCTGCTGGCGTCAACTTCTCTGCAAGGGTCTTAAGGAAGGTGAGGACCTCCTTCTGTGTTGCATCCATCTCTGTTTGAGTCCTTGCAAGGGTTTCTTGTGTCTGCATCAAATTGACAATGATAGGAGGAGTTTGCTTATCCCTTGTTTCTTCAGTATGCTGCTCATATGGAGGAGGAGTGTTATTGTCGATATTGGTAACTTGAGGAGTATTACCTGGAGTACTAGTGCTGATACTAGCAGAATTGACATTAAGAGTAGTCTCTGATCCTGACCTGAGACTAACCATCTTTGAAACTGATAAAATGATCTACCACTGTGGTCGCCAAAATATTTGTGGGGGAAAACTATTTGAAGGCTAATTTAGGTGATAATTCGTCAATTCTTAAACATTTGTACTGTTGAAGTACTTTATTTATATTTGAGAGATCAATTTGTACAATCCTGGCCTAAACCAAGTAATGGTCATTCCAGTCTTGCTTCAGTCACAAGATGAGAAGAAGAAGGGTTGGTCTTAGGGAGGGAAGAAAGAGAAGAATGAGGTCAAAGTATCAGATTGTATGGGATGTAGTTGGTGTGCATATCTATGAACAAAACCTTCTGTGCGAGAAGATTGAATGATCAAGGTTGATCGACTTGAGTTGTTCTGTGTTAGACTTATTCAGTTTTTGTAAGCTTGTTGTCGTGTCAAAACTTATAAGGCTGTCCTTGTTAAATAGATTGAGTATCTATTTATATCATAGCTATAACCACTCGACCTCTTTTATGGAAGAGAAGGTGTTTCCAACTGCTCTCCACTTCAATTGCGGTTGAATAGTTGGTTACTCAACATGCCACTCCTCTACTTAATTGCTATCGATCTTTATAGAGTTTCTCTTTAGTGGGTGCACTGTTGCACCACATGTTGTAGATCGCCGACCAATACCCAAATGAATATCCCCCATTTGTGATATTTGATGTCTCATGTAATATTGTAGTATTAAACACTATTGATGTTGAGTCGATTGAGGCTTGCTCAATGGGTCTCTTGACTGAAGACTTGTATTGCTTGTCTATCTGATGAGTATAGCAGACTAAAATAAATATGTCTTGCTTGACTAGCTGAGGAGTCCAGCAGAATAGAAACATGTCTTGCTTGACTAGCTGAGGAGACTAGCAGACTAGAATAAAATAAATATGTAGTTATTTCTGTGTGAGGAACAATGTGTCCATCTTAGTCAATTTTGTATTGACATGTTTCTTTTATAGAAACAAGTGTATGCTGCTGAGCATGAAAAATTGTGTGTGAGGCCTCATACAAATATATATGTGAGAGATGATGATAAGTGCATATTTTACATATTTAGAGTGTCAATTTCATGCTAGTATTTGCTAGGTTTCTTGTAAATTATTGTATGTTACGTTTGTTTTTTTTAGTTATCTTTTAGTAGGTGAAATCATCCAAACGAAGTGAATCAACACTTAAATATGCAAGAAAAGAAATACTACAAGTGAAGAAGGGCCAAAGACCAGGTGAAACTTGTCCAAATCCAGGATTTCTAGTCAATATCTCATAGACAACGAAGAAACGAAGCCAACGGTGAAAGAATGAAGTCATTCCGACTTCATATGAGAAAGTTATAAGCAAAACAAGAATTAAGGGCAAGTTGGTCATTTCCATGGAAACTGCTATTGGAAACCCATCGTACATTAAGGGGTAGACATATTTCAAGGGTTTAAAGGCACCGACCATCCTATTCAGGGATTCCAATTATTTAAATATTGTTAAAAGCACCAACCCATATGATAAGGGCACTTCATCTTCCTCTTTAAGTTCACAGCGAGAGAAAACTTATTTTGCTGGCTAAATCTTAGCTAGGGTTACGGTGGCTGTTGATGGAAAAATCTGAGGTAGAATTGGAGTCGTGGTTGCTATCATGGCTTGTTAGGTAGGATTGATGGTGATTTGATCGTGGTAGTGGGCTGTTAATTGGCATTAATGATAGTGATAAATCGATGATGGAGAATCGCTGAGGAGTTTAATGATCAAAATGACTGTGATAGGAAGAACTCGATCTAGGAGTGAGTGATGACTGTGATTTAGCTGATTTTAATGGCACTAAGAGCTCAACTATATGACTTAGAGTTGATTTCGGTATTTGCTGCCAGTAATGGGAGTGATTAATCGAGGGTTTTTAGTTCGTGATGGAAGTAGTTGATGTTGGTTCTGCAACAATAAAATACTGAAAACAAATTATGTTAACGTTAAATAAAACTTCTGAAATTTAAACACTGATTTGAGGGCAGAGTCACTTGATCATCAAACTGTCCTTAACACAATAGTTCACCGGTACGCCTCAAAAATGAGTGATGTTAAATACCCAACAATGAAGTTGTGTCCAGGATTAAACTGCCCGATACAAGTATTGTATAGCACTACAATACTTGCCCACTCAAACAAACTCAACATCAAGATAAAGAAAAGAAATAAACAAGCAAATGCGCAAACACAGCAAAAAGAGGGGAAAAGAGCCAGGGATAGTAGCCTGCTCGGGGATGAGTTGAAATAAAGAAAGTGTTTTTCTTTTATAGGCGAAGAGGAAGAGAGAAATCAGTCCAGCAATTAATTCTGTGTCGACATAATGCTGTAAATCTGTGTCGACATAATGAAGTGAATTTGTGTCGACATAATATTGTAAATATGTGTCGACATAATGATGTAAAGAAAAAAATAGTAGAAAATGTCGACACGTGTTGTAAACGAAATTATATTTACCGGGACAGACGCCCCCCATTAAATTCGTTAAGGAAATAATTCAAAAGTATTTGTCCAAAAACATAAGTCTTGGTTGACCCACACCCGAACCCGAGCCCGAGCCCGGCCCGCCCGACCGGACGGACGGCGGCGACGTGCGTGCTTCGATGCGAAGCACCTCGCGTGTGAAATGTATGGTTGCACCAACTAGCCCATTTCCTAAGTCCTCTCCCCCATATAAAAGTGTGTTGACCCAAATGGCCACTCTTAGATGCAATTTTCTTAGTAATATGGAGAGGCAACATCTTTAGTTTCTCATATGTGGGACTAAAGGTTTCATTCACAATTAGTGAAGATGAGCTAGTGTCCTTACTGACCCTTAGGTCCTAAGATCCATTCCTACCAAGACCAAAAAATAAAACATTAAAAATCATTTTCTTCAACAGTTGATGAGATCGGTTTAATGGAGCTCGAGCCTGGCAGAGAGATGGTGATGATGGAAGGTGTCAAGAATTGATTGTTGGTATGGATCATGGATGTGTAGATGGTAGCAAAGAAAATTCTGAGACGAATAAGCAATGATAATTATTGAAGGATATTAATGATTGATGGTCACTGCCATTGATAAGGTGAAGTTCGAAGTCTATGGTGGAGCTCGAGTCCATGGTTCTGTTGGTTGTTCACAACAATATTAATGGAAGTTGATTAGTTAAAGATAGAGTTTGAGCTTGTAATGAATAAGGAAGAGAAGAAGTGATTCGAATTCGATGCTAGGGCAGAGAGACATGGCTTGAGTCTATGATAATGGTTTATTACCCAAGATAAGGATGGGAGTAGTTTAACCTAATTCTAAGAAAGACATGGAACTTGAGTACGAATTGTTTGAAGATTTAAAAGAAGTTTCTTGCCAGAAAACTAGTTAGGAAATGTTTTTCTTGTTGCCGTTCAATTCAGATGAAGGGTGGGGATTGAAGACATGTTGAAGCCGTGTTTCAGATTTTGATAAGAATTAGAAGACTTGAGATATTGAATTTTCGATGAAATCAAGTTTACAAAGCTAAATAAAGGGAAGAACTAGGGCTACATCAAATACCACCTCCCTTATGCCTGATTTCACTTCTCCAACAGAGAGGAGCTTTTTAGCTCCTCTCCAACCTTCAAACCCTCACTAAAATCACCTTTTTAATCCACGTCCACAGCTCCATCTACCACAACAGCCGCAAGCAGAACAAGAGAAGAAAGTTGGGTCTTGTTCGGTGTTATTGGTTTGAGTTATAATTTCAATTCTTTTTTATTTATATTCTTTTTGTTAAACTTCATTATGTGTAGGTAAATATTAATTGGTTAATGATGATTTCAATATCCCGGGAGTAATACTTTATTAGTTATCAATTTATTCGGAGTTTTTATCATTATCGTTTGCTTTCACTATATCTAGGGTTTATAATTAACTTTTTAGATTGTTCAAGTGATCAATTGGATTACTATATTAATCAGTTTAATGCTAGTATTGAGTTATGAGATAAGTAACCGTCCATCGACTCGTACACAAGTAAAGATCGCGAGACCTTGCAGAGGGATTCCGTGGAGCAATTGCGAGTGAAGACAATACCAGCAAGCGGACCTTCATCTAAGAGTTTAACTTCTGGGATCAACCTAAGTTCACAGAGATTAAAGCATTCGATTATGTTACACCTTGAGTGATCTACTACTTGGTGGCTCAGTTGAATAGAATCTGGTAGTCGACAACTTCTGTATCCAAAGATGAAAGAAGCTTTGGGGATATCACTGATCTAGCTGTTATTCTACGGTTGGTGATGAATGGTTCTAACGAAGATAGATAAGTATACTACTCGAGTTAACGTTTGGTAACTACGAATGACTCCTTACTCATTTTTCTTTCTTATTATTTTATTTATTGTTATTTTTACTTAATTAATTTACAAACCCCCCTTTTCAGTATTTATTCTAGTTTTGCTAATATAAATAACATATCAATTACACAGCTCTCTGTGGGAACGATCCTTACTAACGTATATTATTATTTAATTAGGGGAAAATATCTTGATTAATTTGTTGCACTCACAACACGCATCAGAGGCCTGCATAGCTTGGGGTTTTGAAGCTTGTCAAAACCCTAATTTGCCAACGCATTCACGTGAAAGGAAGAGGAGGAGCGTCAAGCTCTGGTATTCACGTGAAAGTGAGAGGAAGAGGAGAGTCAAGCTTTAGTCTTGAAGCAAGAGTCTCACGTTTTACTCTTTGTACTCAGCCTCACACATTGAGGGTAAAAGAGTAAAACGTTTATTTTTGGTGAGAAGCAAGACGTCAATTTTTTTATAAGAAGCATGATGCTCATATTTTACTCTTTGTACTCAGCCTCACATATTGAGGGTAAAAGAGTAAAATTGTCAATTTTTGACAAGCAGCAAGTCATGTGAGCTTGGCCTTATTTTTGAAGCCATGCGATTCTTGCCTTGAGAATAGTCATGTAAGCTTAGCTGCTTGGCTAAGACACACGTTGGAAGCAAGAGATGTAGAGACGTCTCCCTCTTTCAAATTTAGGGTTTGAAAGAGTTTGGCAGCTAGAAGATCATATTTTACTTTTGTGTTCAGCCTTATATGTTGAGGGTAAAAGAGTAAAATTATAATTTTTGGAGAGGAGAATGATGTCCCCGCTTGGTCTCTGAGTAGGCGTGCAAGTCTTTTATTAGGAGCAAGACGCATAAGCAAGCAAGAGCAAGACGTGTTTGAAAAATTAAATTCATCAATTTGATTGTATATGTAGTTAGCCATACATACAGAGAAAACAGGGATAATCACCTGAAAGAAAGAGTAGGAATAAACGCCTGCAAAAAAAGAATCCTCCCAACATTAGGGATGTAAAAGGGGTTTAAGAGACATTTTTATATCCAAAAAGTTATAGAAATATCCTAAATTGGGCTTGGAGCCAACTATACCGGCTGTACAACTGTATACCCTTACTCTAAGCTATTCCCGCCCCCGAACTGACCGACTAGAGTGGCCAATAATTCTATCAGAAGAGTTCCTGAATGCAGGCAGAGGGTTGAGAAGCTGTCCACCAGTCTTGGACATAGTTTGTTTTGATGCTACCAGCTTATTTTTCTTGGCACTCCTCGCTTTTTACTTTGGCTTTATTGTTTACGTGATCTTGCACTACATGCATAACGTACCAGTTGTTCAACATACTTTATCTTACTTTTGTCCTTATCCTTATGATATTTATAATCAATTTAACTGTACTTAGAGTAAGATGTGATGATTATAAATCACGAAAGCAAACCTCACCAAGTTAAGTAGAAAGTCACAATTCAATAAATGTGGTAATATATATTTTATCTGTTTTAAAATAACAGATAAAATTATTATATTTAGGTATGTTATGATAGATTTATTTTTATACTGTTTTAAGAGGATTACTACTTTATTTATATGAGAATTATTTTTCTCTCCTATTTTTATTATATAAATATAAAAAACCATTTTTTTAAAAAAATAAATAAAAAAGAATATAAAATATATAGTTTAAATAATTGGTTTTCTTAATTTTTATGTTAAATCAAACATGGAAAAGCATATATCCCATTACTTAACGACGGAGAAAGTATGACCTATGGGATTCTCGGACATGGGAAAGCATACATCCCATTACTTACAAGATAAGTATTTGATTTAACTGATCGGATAAAACACGATAGGTATTAAAATAAAGCCATCTAAGTGGACAAACAATCATTCAGCTCATGCATATTCCCCACGTCAATTGCTGATTAGATTGAGAGGATTCGCATCCCTTTGGATGTTGAAGACAGATTCTCTGGATCCACACAAACTCAGACTCAGGTGACTTCACCTTCTCAATCTTATGGGAATTTTTTCTAAAATGAGAATGGGGAACCATCTTACCTATAGCTCTTAGAGTCCATACCGAGTGGTGCGTGAGGGTCTAGCCTGACTTAAAATATAACCCTTATACAGAGGTTTATAGTTTTAATAGTGGGACTTTTTATGTAAAAATAAAATAGGATCATTAATATAAATTTAAAAACCTCCTATTTAATATATTTTTATAATACTAAACCATTTTTGTTTAGTTATTAATAATTAATTTAATTAACTAATCGATTAGTTTAATAATAATTAATCAAATCAGATTATAAAAAAAATTAGATTCTAATTCATTCAACCAAAATGAGTGGTTCTAGTGGGAAATTTGAGGTGAGTGAATCCTTCTATGATAACCAAACCAAATTTTACATACCCATTGATGGAGACCCAACTATGGATGATCTTTTGGATGATAGAGAGGTTTTAACTCAAAGTGATGATGGTGAATCTCAACTAAATGGGGAAACTAGCCGTCAAAGTGAAGGACGAGAGTAGTCAGGAATAACTCTAACTTAAACTCTTGGTCTTTTTATGATTCAAATTTGATGAAATTACGTTAAAAAGTATGATTTTTTTTTTGTGATTCAGGCAGGTTTACGGTTGGATTTTCTTCTCGAACCCAACCATAAAACCTCTTTAGGTTAGATTTTCATCATAATCTAACAGTAACTGGATTTTTATGGCGGAAAACCCAATCGTAATTTTTTTACGGTTGGGGTTTTAGCATCAAACCCAACCTTAACTCATTATATGCATGGGTATTTATTGCTATTTATTGCACCAGTTACGGTTGGGTTCGACCAACAACTTCAAAACGTAAAAAAAATTACGGTTGGGTTCGATTTTTTATTCCCAACCGTAACTGAATTTGTATATTTCTTTTCTTTTTTACGGTTGGTTTTGGGGTTAAAACCCAACCGTAATTTATCCTACGGTTGGGTTCGATGCTCTTAACCTAACCGTAAGTTACTATTTTCATGTGTTTTGTTGACTAATGCTTTGATATATTTGGTTCAGCGCGAGATTGTACCTCACCCAATGTATGCTCAGCCTCTTCCAAATGATATTCTAACTGAAGGTACTACGAATCACTATTTGAACGATTTGGTAGGTTATAGATAAGTTGTTAATTCCTTTGGACAATATTGCTAAGTCTTTTTTTTTCTTGTAACTGTGTGTTCTTGGACCATGTAGACATGGGAAAGAAAGACGATACAAAGCAATGGGCTAGAGAACATGGCAAACACATCATGTGTGTGATTGTTCGCAACAATCAAGTAAATGAGCGTCGTTTCCAAATAATTTTCGAGTGCAGTGGATTCCATACAATTCATGCGAAGAAGGGTACCAAGTTTGTAGGAAAGACGAAGAGGAAGAACACTACTTTCACTAAGAAGAGGGGATGCCCTTTCAAGCTTCAATTTGAAACCAACAAGGAAAAGAAGTGGTTTTTATCTAGAGTTGTATGCGGTCGTCACAACCACCTACCACCGAGAGTTTGTTAACGTATCCTTATGCGGCACGGATCACCGAGGAAGAAAAGGTCATCGTAGATTCCATGATCCAAAAGCGGGTGAAACCTATTGATATCCTTGGACACTTGAAGCAAAGAAACCCAAAGAATGTCTCTACTTTGGAGACCATCTACAACGCAAAAGCCAAGTTAAAAAGTGATAAATGGCAAGAAATAGACCAAATTCAACAACTTATGTACTTAGGGGAGAAGCACAACTACACTATGTTCCATGAAGAAGATGAGGATATAGAAATAAAGAATCTTTTATTGGCTCATCCCGAGTTTATGAAGTTAGCACGGTGCTTCCATCAAGTGATTCTAATGGATTGCACGTACAAAGCTAATAAATATAATCTCCCGGTCTTGAATTTTATCGGGAAAACTTCTACCAAGTCCCCGTTTAGTGATATCTTTTGCTTCTTGAGAGATGAGCTCGAAGAAAGTTATGTGTGGGCATTGGAACAAGTTAAATTATTCTGCATGGAAGGATATACCCCTAAGGTGATGATCACCGACAAAGAACAAGCCTTGATGAATGCAATAACAATGGTCTTACCGGATACTTGTAATCTTCTTTGCATGTTCCACTTGTGGAACAATATTCAAACCAAGTGCAAACCGATTATTCGGCCAACAAAGAAAAGCGAGATGGATAGAACTAAGAAATTACCGGTACCTCAACAAGAAAAGGCCAAAGAAAAATTTGAGGAGGATGACAAGTTGGCAGAACTAAAATAGGATAGTTTCCAAAGGGAGTAGGAAGCTTTGACATGGTCTATCACCAAGGAATATTATGAAGAAAATGTCCGTATGTTAGGCTTGCATTGGAGAAATTATCCAAGTGTTGTGAAGTATTTGATGGACCATTGATTGAATCCGCACAAAGAGAAGTTTGTAGCGGCGTTCACAAACCAATATAAGCACTTTGATAACTAAGCTACAAGTACCGCGGAGTCATATCACAACTGATCGAAGAAGAAGCTTCATAGTTGTGATGGTGCGTTTGTTACGGTCTTCGAAGCCATGCACGATTATTTCCTCCGTGACCTTGATAGAGTTAAGGAGAATTTTGAAAGAATCCGTTGTAGAAAACACCTCCAATATAAAGACTACCCATGGATCGAGGGAATTTCTTTTAAGGTGTCGCATTGTGCAATTGATAAAATAATGTATGAAGTTAATCATTATAGGTTGGGAGATGAAACATATCGGTTTCAGGCCAATAATGTTCCCTGAAGACTGTGCATGTAACACTATCATATTCCAACATAGAATTGATAATTCCGGGAGCTTACCCTGTATCATTTACGAGAGAACGGACGACTTCACATTCTTCAGCTAACGGCCAATGTTGAGCCCTTTGACGAACCAATTTCCTCACAGCATGTGTATGATCCTACAAAGAATAAAAATAATCTTTTTTAATCAAAATCATACCAACAAGTTATAATTTGAAATTAAACAAATAAAAATTTAGCAAAACAAAAGAAGTTTTTAGATTATTACCCTAGTCTCAGCAACTTTGGCAGCCCATGAATACAGATAACCAAATAATATTGCAGACTTATCTGGGGCCTCACCCCAAAGTCTGTCATTCTTCTTCTTAGGCAATAATACGTCTTTGCCTTTGGGAATATGCTTTCCTTTCGGTGAAGGTTTCTTCCTTGGATTTCTTTCCTTCACTTGAGGTTGAGGTGAAGCAACAACAATTTGTTTACCTTTACCTTGATCGACAAATTGTTCTCCGTCCGTCTCTTCTTCATCATCACATTCTTCCTCTTGTGGTGGTTCTCTAATCACAAGTGCACCTCCACTCACCAACGGTAGATCTTCGAAGTCTTGGAAAACATAGGGTTCCTCTTGAGATAGTACATTATGATTAGAGCTACCACCCCCTACCTCCAAATTCTTCTTCTTCTTATCGTTCTTTCTCGAGCATCTATTATCTACCCCTAAATGAACATCGTGGCGAGGGGTGGGAATGTGAACTATTGGTGCTAAGTTGTTACCCCTCTTGTTCTTGGCTTTTTCCCTATCCTTATTCCTACAACATACAAGAAATAAAATTGATATCACAAGTTAGATAATTTCTAAACAATTCAACACAAACAAACTCATATTTGAAAAGTCAAGATTAATTATGGTTAGTTTACAGCAATCGAACCCAAACGTAGACAAATTTACGGTTGTGTTTTGAGCATCGAACCCAAACGTAAAAAGATTTACGGTTCAAAACCCAAACATAAAAGAAACCAAAAAAAAAACAA
This sequence comes from Papaver californicum, assembly GCA_023531435.1. NCBI lineage: Eukaryota > Viridiplantae > Streptophyta > Magnoliopsida > Ranunculales > Papaveraceae > Papaver > Papaver californicum. The sequence goes on from JAJJMC010019063.1 coordinate 11,626,956, forward strand.
ACAAGTTGAGCTCTCAGGGAACTTACGGTTGGGTTTTGACTTTCAAATCCAAACGTAAATTGAGTTACGGTTGAAAAAACCCAAACGTAAAAACCAAAATTTTTATTACTGCAAGTGAATTTACGGTTGAAATGAGAATCGAACCCAACCGTAAAATGTCATCTTCATCTTCATTGTTTAAATTTACGGTTGGGTTTTGAAATAACCATTAAAAAACCCAGTTACGTTTAGGTTCCAAACCGTAAGTTCTTTAGAACTTGTATTTTACGGTTGGATTTTGAACAAAACCCAAACGTAAAATTTTTTGGAACCCTAATTATTATTATTTTGAAATCAATAATTCTAACACATTACAATCACAAAAACAAAAAAAAATTACATGGGTTCTTCTTGGATTATACCTCATATACACCACTGGTTGTGGTTGGGGAGTTTGATTTCCTTCACCACCGATTTCTTCTTCAATCTCTTGATGAGTTTCATTTGAATTGTTTGATTGATTTTGGTTCAAATCACTGCTACCTTGTATATACCTTTAGTAGAATTTGTCATCTTTACTATAGTATTTGATCGACGATTATAAATTTTTCGAATCAACGATTAATCTAAGACGATGAATTTGATGGAGAAATGGGGAGAAGAAGAATTGAAATGAAAGAGTTGTCTTCTACGGTTGGGAGAGATGAAGAGTTGAATTAGAATTAGATAGTTAGTTTTTTTTTAGGTTTTAATAGATTGAATGGTAAATTAGACTTTTTACAGATGAAAGAGTAATGTAGACATTTTACTATTGGTGTAGGATATCCCCTATCCAAGTATTTAGTTACTCTCAAACCTATAAAAGCCACTCTATTGGATGTGTAATCCTCTATATGAGGGTCAAAATAATTGCATATATCATATATTATTTAAATCATAAAATTACAATACCTAAGATAAAATTATGTTAAAAATATTTTTTTATAGGTTAATATATACCGAATTTTATATGTAGAATTTATATATCTAAAACAAATTATATACGTACGTATGTCGTTCCGAATTATCTTCAAATCATAAATCATTGACCGAATAATTGACCAAATTTATATTTCACAAAAATGAATAATAGTTAGACGTTTGCCCTCCTAAAATTTTCTCAAAACCCGAATCGCTAACTAGGAGAGATTTAACCTATTCTGCATGTATATGTGGTATAAAGGAATATCACCGTAAAAAATAGTGTTCCTAAATGGATGGAGACTAAAGACAAGGATTACACATTCTACGTCGCAAGTGATCTGCTATGGGCCCTTTGGAAGGCAATGAACATGCTTCTTTTTGTGACAAAACATTCTGCCTTGGAAGTAATTTGCATATACCAGTTGTTCAACATATACTTTATCTTACTTCGTTTCTTACCCCTGATATTTTTTTAATTTATATATAACTGTAGCTTAGTTTGAGTAAGATGTGATGATGAAATCAAAAAAGCAAGCCTCACCAAGTTATGGAGCCACCACACAGGTATTAGAAAGTCCAACTCAATAACAAAAATGATTTATGGACCGACTAATGTAAAAAATCTAAAACCGACTCACACAATAAAATGATCCCTTATTAGCCTTGGGAAGTAAGGCAGGATCCACCAATCAAATTTGTGAGAATCAGTTTTATAATATTTGTTTTATTAAGTCCGTGTAAAATTATTATAATATCCATATATGTATATTTTGTTTCCATACGGGATGATCTAACTTTCGAAGGATTCTTACTTCTTAATCACGCATTTTACAAGATTAGTGTTAAATTGGTCAAATCAATCTAAGGACTTTACCTATTTTCCAACCACATTTTTTCTAGATCTTATCTCAATTACACAACTTAAATCATGTATAACATTTTTTAGATTGGGTAAACAAAATTCATCCTAATATTTTCTAATCTCCATAGTTCATTTTAATTGTCACCGCCACTAAATTAATTAGGTTTAGAAATTAATTTGCAAATCACCGTCCTAATCAATTTTGAAGATCGAATTGTAACATTTCGTTTAATTCAAATAATATAATAGTATGGACAACTAAAATAAAAAATTCATTAATAAAAAAATTATTAAATTGAAGGTTGACTAAATCGAATGAAACTCTAATATTATTAATAGAATTATACCAATTAATCCATAACATAACCAGATGTATTGGTGTCAAAATTTCTTATTTAACTAAAGCTTTAGACAATACACTGATTTGAGGACGTCAATAGGTAGAACGGATGCATCAACTCGTGTTCCAAAGAAGATCATGGACTCATTATGATCATATATACACGACAGATATATACTAGCTATATCTAGGCTCTTTTTTCTTCTTTTATTTAATTTTCTATATCTTTAGGTTTATGCTCATTATATAAAACCACTTTTCTCCTGTTGAGTGGATATCTAAACCTTGATTAGATCATGTCTATGGATAATACGGAATATAGTGGTAGTGATGGAAATATATACAGTCCACGCCGTGGTGCTAGCATGAGTTACAGAGGTTGCAGCAATGGAGGAAAAAGAAAGTCAGCGGTGGTTGATAAAGATGAAGGTTACTATAGATGGGGTGAGTTTTGTTTACTCACTGTAGAAAGAGTTACACTAAATTTGATTTGTATTGTGGGGATGAGATTTATAGAAAGTATTGATGGAAAATAAGTAAAACCAATACAAGATAGGTACTAAAAGCCATCTAATTAGACAAACAATTGATGTGTAAGACAACTTATTGGGATCAAAATCATATCAGACACATGGCATATGAATAGAGCCGGAGCATCCTATTACACAATAACGATATACACCATATGTATTTCAAGAATACCTTCATACGAAGATAAGGGTAGCTGGGTGAAAACCCAATTGACACTTTCCCTTCATCAAAAACACTTGTACAGAATAGGAAGGAATTTCTTTTTGCAATTTTGACAGACCGAGCTTTATTACTCATTAATGGAGTTTCATCATCAACGTAACCCCAATCATTAATAACAACACTTAAACTTTCATTAACCGTGGATGAAGGTACTTCGATGCCGAACCACGTTAATCGCGGGTGTCAATTTCTCGTTTGATTTACTGCACTTGATTTCATCTTACTTTCTGTTTTCTTTGCATTTCAATTAATTGGTTGTGCTACTAGAAAATAGTAGTTACAATTTAGCGCTAGAAACAAGGATTGGGTAAAAAATTTATTCTACCTTTATCTTTTAAATTCTGAATTTGTTTTTCTTTGAGAAAAACTCTTGATCCTATTTCTCTAATAGGGTTCATTTTTTTTAATCTCTATTTCAAAAGATCTGCAAATGGAATTGAAATCCTATAATTTTTGTATTTTACCCTGCTACTGCACCGTGTTCGAGTTTTAATGGTATGTACGATTTTTGTGAAGTTTAAATTATCCCTGCCGTCAACGAAGTATTTTCCTATTTGTAAAATGAACCTTGTATAAAGCTTTTAAACTTACCATTAATCTGTTTACGAAAATGATTCCATGAACCTTTGAAGTTGAACTTGTTTTTTTTTTTAATTAACTTGGATTCATCTTAGAAACCATTTGATTCTTCAAAACCCCTACAGTTTACATGATTTGATAAGCAAAGTTCTAGTTGATTTTCAACATTTATCTCTTGTTTCAGTCCGTTGTTTCACAATAGTTTGTTTTGAATCATCTTTGATCTTAAGGGACTAACCACCTAATATATATCCCAAGTATTCTTAATGATTATTAGGTATCTTATCGGGCAAGTGAACGTGAGTGCCATCTCGCAGTCTCGCAGCCTAACAGCTTAGTATCCTTGCAGCACTAGCAGTCTAACGGGCCTGCAGCCTTGCGATGCACTCATATCACTATTATAATTGGGGCAACGCAGATAGGATGCAGTCTCATACAACCAATGAATATATTCAAATCTAGCTTTGCTATTTGAGAAAAGCAACCCGCATAACAACATAATTAATGAGAATGTCCCCGTAGCAGATCAATTATCCAAGCATTATCCATAGCAAAATTGGGTACGAAGGGAGTAGTTTGGATGATAAATCCACACCCTTAAAATTTGGGTATACATTTTCCACTTTCTCATTGGCCGGTGGTACATAATTTGGTGAAATGTAGATGTTAAAAAATAATGAGAATTTTTTTAATAGACTTATTTTGAATATAACATTTAAACTTTCCAAAGCAATCCATTACCAATGAAAAAGTATGGAATGTGCACTCCAATTTTAGAGGAATAAAATGCACTGAATTATATGAGTGTAAAATTAGAAAAATATTAACTGATTTTTTTTTATATATAATTTTACATAAACAATACAATTATATTTTTACAGCAGTATATGAATTTTTTTTGCTCAGCCAGCAATTGATGAATATTAAACTACTAAATATAGATAAAAAATATGTATCACTCATCCATTGATTACCTATAAGTTTGTACATGGACTCACCATCTCCAAGAGAATTTCTGAATTTAGGGGTTTAAATCAAGGTTTGAAAAACGGCCGTTAAAACGGTCACGTCTATATAGCGTGCCTGTAAGGGTCACTGATATCCGTATCTAGATAACACTGATAAATAAAAAAAACGACGTTATAACTGTTTTCACGCATGTGATAACCGTTTTTCTAAAATTAATTTTTTATGTTTTTTCTTCTAAATAACATTTTAACATAAGTTTTATAGACCATTTTTTCCGTGTTCACACCCGTTATATCCATTTTTTAGAAAAAATAATATAAAAATATATTTTTATCCAACTTTTTATTTCTAAAATAAAAGATTAAAAATTACAATTAAAAAAATCAAATAAATGAATAAACAAATAAAATCGAAAAAACGTAGTAACAACGTTATTTAGACCCATTTCTACGCATGTTAAAACCGTTAGATAGGAAATTTATATCATATTTTTTTTATTTAACCGTTATTCAAAAAAAAAAACGTTAAAAAGACACTTTTTTTCTCTTAAACAACACCTTTTTTACCCGAGATATGCTTATACCCGTTAAGTCGTGTTATAATGGTCATGTGACCTGACCTGTGACCCCTTTTCGAACCTTGGTTTAGATTGATGACGCCCAACTGGAAAAGCTTAGAGATATGCAGTATCTTCATTTAACGTCGTTATTTTTCCAAATGAATCCCCTTATCTAAAGTAAGATTGTAGATATCGTCAGCCGAAATTAGCTTTGCCACGTGTCTCAAGTGTTTTTCACGCCTGTCATTTATTCCACTTCCCTGTCCAAGTCCAACCAATCTGATACTCAAGTCTGCTTATAAAAAGATAACTCAACCAATACATTTGATAACCAGTGAGTAAACAGAAAACTCTAGAGAGCTTAGAAATTTGAGAGAGAGAGAGAGAGAGAGAGAGAGATATGGGAAGACCATCAGATGATATGATAATGGATGACGAAGAAGCAGAGAGGATGATGATTATGATGATGACACCAGCCAACATGCCTCTCTTGTCATTAAACCATGTTTCATATCTGTGTAAATCAATTAGTACATCTGTGAGATTCTATGAACAAGTCTTGGGGTTTGTACTTATCAAACGTCCTTCTTCCTTCAAATTCCAAGGAGCTTGGTAATTTTCTCTCCTCAAACTCAAACTAATTCTCTATCATTTTGTTCTGTTTAAATTCAAGCTGATATATATCTTTGTTAGAGAAGTCTTATGGCTTTCGTACAGAAGATTTTCAAAGAAATCTGTTGACTAATGGTTCCGGTGGGAGCTCTAGATGAGTCATTTCCGAGGAATATATATTCCGTCTCGGGAATAACAGACTTTTTAATCTATAACAATTTAACGTTGAGATCTAGTTTGTGGTAGTTTGAAAAACACGTCCAGGTCACCTGGGCTAGAAATCAAGTGTGCATACTAACTATTCCCAATTTTAGAAGATAAAAGATATAATTTAGAGCAAATCCTAGGGAGTTAATCAGTTAGTTCGAAAATAACACTGACGGCATTCATTCTGCCGTTTGGTGAAAAAATTCAGACATCGTGCCGTGTAGTCACTTCCCGTCCGTAGTGCAGTAAATAATACTTCACCCAGTTACCACTCCATTTTGAAGCCATAAGACTTACGGTAATATCAGTAAAATCATTTTATCGGGTATCCCCAAAGAGACAATAGTCATTTGAAGTTGATACTAATGACTATAGAGAAACATCCAAGATAGTAAACAGTATACCCCACAAACAAGAATAAAATAAAATAGTTTACATAAATCTACAACCACATCGTCTCGACACCTGTGTGATTTAAATCGTTGATAATGATTCCCCTCCACAAAAGAGTACTGTAGTTGATTATGACGGACGGCATTACTTTAGTGGTGCATGAAATACATAATTGTGGAACCCCTTATCAAACTGACTACACAAGAAATGCTCTTTTTTGGTGAAACTCTTCTCCTTTAAGATTTCATTATGACAGAGTCATGTGAGCTTCAAAGTGCTTTTATTTGTGTCCACAACCACAAAAGTGATCAGAAAACGTTTTACATTTTCAATCTTTCAGGTAGACAACCGACAGTTAAAGGTCTGTGAAATTTGGTTTTGTAAACAGTTTAGTTCACTGAAAAAACATTTTGGCCCCCTTAATACTGTTTTCCATACCAATAATTAGGCATTCCACCGAACATTTTCAATGTGCTCCCTATACAAAAGGAGTCCTACAATGGGGTGAGGGTCCTCTATCTTGTATGGTCTAGTCCAACTTCATTGCTGTTTAGCAATCTCTGGTACACATCAGTTGAAATAATTTTGCTCTAATTTTTTTTTTTAAGGTTGTTCAACTATGGCATTGGGATCCATTTGTTGGAGTGCAATTCACCAAATGACATTCGACAAAAGAAAGGCGCAATAAATCCTAAAGACAATCACATATCATTTCAATGTTCAGACATGAAGTTAGTGATGAGGAAACTCGAAGGAATGAACATCGAATATGTGACCGCAACTGTGGAAGAAGGTGGGGTGAAGGTGGATCAGCTCTTTTTCCATGACCCAGATGGATACATGATTGAGATTTGCAATTGTGACAATCTTCCTGTTCTTCCCCTTTCTTCTTCCTGCCCTATTAAGAAGAAGCTTCCTCAAACTCCAAACATGTCCCACATTGCATCTTTATCTGGTGAGCTCTCCTCTCTGCGTGTTCGTTATATGTTAATGTGCAATATGTGAAGTAAAGATCGTGATCTAAATAACTTATTTAAACGGCAAAGATATGAGGAGTAGTAGCGAACGCGCGTTATTAGCGAAGTTGCATTTGTAAACACATTTCTTCCTTTTAAAACCTTCTTCTTTATATGTGTTATAGGCAATGGAAGGAGTTGCGCAGGAGAAGTCGAGGATAAAATGTTGGAGAATTTGTTCCAAGACTTGATGGACCTTTCCTTTTGACGACAAATATGAATGGATTGCAAACTACTACAATATGAGAGGAACATTTCGAGTATTTGCGTATAATGTAAAATTGGAGCAGGTAGAAGAAATCGATATTTTGTTTTAGCTCCGGTATCAAGAAACTAGGCTAAGTGAGATTTTCCTAGTTGATTGTTTTGTAATTTTGTTCTGCATAATCCATAGGCTCAGTAACAAGCATGTGATCATATAAGTTCTTCAGAGTTACTGGGCAACTTTTGTATTTGGTAGATGTTGTAATCAGTGTAGGTTGAAACTTTCAATCATGTAATATTTGTTGGGTGCTTCGAAATCTCAGTGAGAGAAAAAGATTTGATGTGAACAACTGGATGGGTACTCGATTATTATCGAATTATGTACTGCAAATTTGAAACATCGACAGATGTATAAGAAAAAATGATGGACATCCCAGGACCCAAACTGTTTTCGCCTTTATCCAAGATGTCTCAAGAAGTAATGTAATGTCAGTATCGCTCTCTCCCCCATTCTTATTTTGTTTTCACTTCCACCAGAAGATTTCCAGAATTTTGCAAATTTTCTGAAATGTTATATGCAGTGTGCGTATTACAGATGATGCAGAAACTAGAAGAAAACCTGCCTGTTTGCAGCATTTGTAAAATGTTATATGCCTACAGGCCTTCACAGATAATGCACATTCTAAAAAGTTGCCTTTCTTGAGCAACTATTACTCCAAACACTCGCATGATTTAAGGCCACGGACAATTTGGTTCTCTCTGGCAATAATTTCTAGTGCCAGAAACGAGACTTGTTATGCATCTTACAGAGCATACAGCAAGGATTTAAAAACTATATGTTGCCCGCTTATGTCTCAAATTTTAACTTCGAGGGCATTTTAATAGCAAAGCAGTTCGTCAAATCAGGCACTAAATGACAATGTAACAGATGGTACCAAGAGCTACACATCCATTTATACATTGCTTAGAATACAAATGTGAAATCATACAGACATGGCTTTTTCTATATCTAGAACCTAAACAATCTAACATGCCTTATATCTATTACTATAACAAACAACGATAAAGATGGGAATAACCTTTTATTCCTCATCTGACAGGGTAAAGATATGAGAATATACAATAAAATTTTATTTGATGATTGCATAGCACATTTAAACTCTACTAATCAACTAGTATAATTATTGGGTACCTGGTTCTTTATTCTTCCGCTAATCAGCAATTCTATTGAAAGTTGCTAAATTAGATAGATGTCAGATCCCTCGAGAATCTAAGAGATGATGAAGCAGAGGAGGGAGCACGAGCTGAAGTACCGATGGCTGACGAAGCAATTATGCTGTCACTAATATTCATGGTCATTCCACCAACAGACCCTTCTGCTGTGGCCTTTGGAATTGGTGGCCTCTCAATTTCTATAATCCCTTCAAGCATCAGCACTAATTTTCCCATTTTTGGTCTTTGAGATGGCTGCTCCTGAATACACCAAAAGCTTACCTGAAATGCTCGTAGCACTTGGTCCATGTCTAACTCATTTTCTGACAGTCTTTTATCAACGATGCTAAAAATGTTACCTTTCTCAAACTCTTCGTAAGCCCAAATGGAAAATTTCGTCCAACCTGTTTCTTCCGAGACATCAAAGTTCCTTCGACCACTAACGATCTCTAACAGGACCATTCCGTAACTGTAGACATCGGATTTTGATGTGATGGGAAGGTTAGCCACCCACTCTGGAGCCAAGTATCCTCTTGTTCCTCTGACACTAGTCAAAGTTCGTCGATGATCTTTTGGATTAATTAGCTTTGAAAGGCCAAAATCAGAGACTTTCGCATTGTAATTATCATCCAAAAGAATGTTTTCTGGTTTTATGTCACAATGTACAATGCAGTCTCGACACTCCTCATGCAGATAGGTTAACCCCTTTGCAGTCCCCAGTGCAATGTTGAATCTACTTTCCCAGTTCAATAATTTCCCTGAATTTCCGTCCACCGCGAAAAGAAAACTATCCAAGGACCCATTCTTCATGAACTCGTAAACCAGAAGCCTGTGGCGACCTTCGGAGCAAAACCCAACCAATCTCACCAAGTTCAAATGGTGGGTACTACTTATAGTTGCAACTTCCATTCTAAACTGTTTTTCCCCTTGCTCAATTCCTTCTAGTTGTTTGACTGCAACTACTGATCTATTGGCAAGAATCCCTTTATAAACAGTCCCGAAACCTCCAGACCCAAGTTTCTCCTTGAATCCCTTGGTCGAACTATGGAGGTCAGTGAATGAGAATTGGACGGGAGCGCCAGAAGCATATTCCAGTAATGCATATTGCGGCGATAATGAATTGAATTTTGGGCTGTTCCTACAACACCAAATCCATAGACCACCCTCCAGCAAAACCACAGCTACTAGAGTAACTAAAACCACAACTGCAACTATCCAACCACGTAATTTAAATGATTTACTACTCAGCGCCGCAGTAAGAGCAGATGGAGGTGGATTGGGATCCACCGATCCACATATCTTAACATATGAAATACTAGGAATAGTGAGCGAATGATACCCACTAACAAAATTTGTTGTTTTCAAGTAACATACTCCTGTTCCATCAGCAAGAGCTGTTGATGCAATACATGTGGTATCTTTCAGGCAATTTGACTTACATCCCGCTGTCCCGGCATAAAAGAACTGAGAAGAGAGTGGTAAGTGAGAAACATAGAATGATCCAATTCCATCATGGTTAAAGAACTAGTACAGTTTGTTATATCCGACTTCCTCTTACACCCTTTTCTACTATCATTTGGATCTACCAACTCGAAATTTCGAGATGCACAACCACAAATAGGACTTGTATCATCATAACTACAAACACCCATGTTTCCACACCAACCATAGACTAAACACTGATCAATAACAGCTGACCATCTCTCAGTTGAATTCCCACTATCCCCAACAGAAGAATACATTCTCAAATTCCCATCAGAATCAAGTCTTAAAAATCTAAAAAGATTAGTAGTTTCACCAAAATCACTACTATAAGCTACTCTGACAGAGCCCTGAAGAGTAATATCAGTAAGCTCTAATATCCCAATTTCAGAAAGACTTAAACTTGGAGATGTTAAGTTTGAATTTATTGATGAATTTAGACCTTGGGTCCAGTAAAGAGTTTCTGTTTTCCATCTGAGTGTAAGATTACCAGATTTTGTAAGATTGAAAGAATAAAGCCCAGATTTTAGAGTTTTAGCAGTAGTGAAATTCTGTCCTGGTAAGATTGTATCAGTTGGATTATCAAAACTAGACCAAATAACAGCTGAACCATTACTCAAAGCTAAATTACCTGAGTTATCAAGTGTTGCTATTCTAACTCCAAGACCAGCTGTATTTGATTCCCAGAGAACTGTGCTTGAACTATTGATTAACCGAAGATTCCCATTTCTAAGAAATTCAAAACGTGAATTTGAATCAACTACACCAGAATCACCACCAGCTTTCCATACGGGTATGCCAGAAAAAGTGATGGCAAGAGAGTAAAGTGGAGGAGATGAAGAGACATAAACGAAACCCAGAGAGAAAGTGTTGTTTGGTGAATTCCATTGGTTGGTTTGACTGTTGTTGGGTAGAAGAATTGATCCTAATTCTATGTCTGCAAATGAAATAGTTGATAGAAATGATAATAGAAAGAAGATTGAGAGTGAAATAAAGAAAGGATTCTTCACCATATCTCTTTCTAATTCTGTGAGCAACTTCTCTCTTGAAAATCCTCTGTTTTAAACATAGGAATAGTCTCTGGTCTTGTTTCTGAAAATCCTGTGTTTTACTCTTTCTAAAGGGAGGGAAGGAAGTCAAGAAAAAACCAAACAAGACTTGACGAAAGGAAGAGGATTTCCTTTTCATGGCAGTGCACCTAAATAGCAGCTCAACTGTCATTTAATTCCATGGCCTGTCTGGAATATTAGTACTACTCATCGTAATAATTCAACCAAGTGGGTTGACTTGACAACTGTATATGTACTACTAGTAAATATTTAAACTACTGTGGCTGTAGGTAACATTTATTATCTGTTAACGATAGATGTCTCTGATGAACTCATAATTGATCATCATAATTCCAATGCCAATAATTCTTTTTCTCTGATCACTTTTAGTCCCAGATAAATGAGAAATGCTAAAGTAACATTTTTTGGTGACTTAAAGATGATATTTTTACTTTATATGTCATCACAGCTTATGGGGTCCACCAAAACAACTTTATCAATTATCTGATTGTAGTTTGTGGGAATTTTAAAAGAATCCAAGACTATACACGTATCTCTAGATCTTAATCAAAAGGACAATAACACATTACATCATCATCTCAAACACTTTATATTGTTTTCTTTAAAATCCAAACAACAATAAACAAAGATAGCTTCATAACATGTCAAGAATAAGTCATTGGAGTTGTTAACATAATCAGGATTAATTTATGGGTGTTTTCATTATTCATTACAATATTTCTCCATTAAACAAGTTAATCAATTTCAGCTCAAATCCATAAAACAACAACTTGGGTCCTTAAAAGATTCAATTTTTAATCAAAACCTTCAAAAATTTAATCAAAACATCAATCTTCTGTTCTTCATTAGAAACATGGTTTTTGGTTTTGGTTTTGGTGTTTAACTTGTAATAATAACTGAATTTTAGTTTGGATTTTCAAATATTTTAGGATTTATTTTCTTATTCAGTTAACGAAAATTTAGTCCTTTTCTTCTTTACCTTCATCTGTGTTCAGAATTCTGCCTCTATCAAACTTGGGTAGTTCTAGAAAATGGCTATTTCGCTTACTAAAATTTCATGGTGGTTTTGGGTTGGTAAAGATAATGAACCAAAAATCTCAGATGGGTCTTCGTCAGATTCGTTAATGGTGGCTCCTTGTCTTCATCAATGTTAGCGGGTTTTGAGAAGAAAAAATTAGAACATTGAAGAAAAAGAAGAAGAATCGGCTACTAGTGTTGTGAGAATTGGTAAAGTTGTTTTGGTGGACCCCATAAGCTGTGATGACGTGTAAAGTGAAAAATGTCATCTTTAAGTCACCAAAAAATGTCACTTTGGGTAGGCTAGAGATGAAAGTCATTCCAATAATTCTTCTTCTATCACAAGAAAATCATCCAATAATACTTTTTAGTTAGTAATTCGGAATTCGGCAAACGTACGGAACGATAAACGTACCAGTATTATACGGATTCATGAAAATCAAATTTGATCAAAAATTTGGTTAATGTTCATGATTTGGGAATAATTCGAAACAGCATACATAGTGTATAATTCGTTTTATATATATGAATTCGGTACACATAATTCGTTTTATTTATTTATTTTTATTGATAAAGAATTTGGTGCCGACGAGTTTCAAACTCAGGTCACTGGTATCATCACCCATAACTTTATCAATGTACTACAATGACATCGGCAGTTGTAAAATTAATAGTGTTGATTGATTAATCGTCAAAACATGAATTTTTTTTAGGAACATTAACAAGAATCGGTTGATACGATGGCCCATGTTTATCGATTCTGGTTTGATATTCTTCGTTCACGAAAATCACGAAGAATCGGCAAATATTGATTGATATATATGCCAATTGGAACCTAAAAACCATCCAAAAAAAATGATTAACAAGAATCGGTCGGTAAGCCAACAAAATAAATTGGCATTTCCTTAGCCAGGAATCGATCGATTTGAATATCCACATCGACCAATTATATCCTAAAAAACCAACGCGAACTCTTTTGTTTCTTTAAACTAGATCGGTCGATACAGGTGTCCACATCGACCGATTATGTTTCTTTGTTCTTCAACCCAGAATCGACCGACATGTATGTGCATATCAACCGATTGTCCAGAACCAACTAATGTAAACATTTATATCGACTAATTCTGGTTATACCGTTAAACTCATAAAACCAAAAAATTTAAAAAACTTCAATTTTGAATATATAAATGAATCAAAAATATAATTAAGAGAAATATGTTGATAAAAAAGTACATGAGAAAATAAAATTGAAATATTTTTGGTTTTTAAGTTACTAAGCTCTAATAGTGAGGGTAATTTAGTACTTTCATCCATTTTAGACACCACGTATCCCCTTCTTCTAAGTGGGAATAATTGGTAGGCCTCAAATTTGCCATGAATTTTTTTAGCCTAATTATCCACTACATTGCATTCGCATTTAAGATAAAGCAACGCCTCTGAAAAATTCAAGATTTTTCTTTGATTTAACACTATTTTTCTAAAACATATCAAGGGCTGAGTAACCGATTAAATCTAATGATTTGGTACCATCTGCATATTATTTATTTAAATAGTAGATTTTAGATATTTATCCATGTATAATCTATCACCCAACACATTTGCCACTTACGGATAAGCTGATCGGTAGATTGAATATGCTTGAATAGGTGGATTTTAATAAAAAAATAAAATTATAAGACTTGTAAAAGTCGAAAAACATCATCCGAATATTCCCAAATGAAAACTTTATGATTATACCGACTTCAACTTATATATCCCCAAAATTTTTTTGAATATACTGACGAATCAAGGTATTTTCTAATATAAATAAATAAGAAAAAAAATATAAAGGTTCGAACCCAAAACCCACCCTATTATAGGGGATAGTTTTTTTTTTTAAAGCATCTATAGGGTATAGTCAATAGTATTGAATGTATTTTTTAATTTATACTTATTAATTCATCAAATATCAAAACTTAAGGAATTAATAAGACTTTTATTGAATGTTTCATATAATTCAATATTATTGAACGACCAAAGGGAATCCATTTACATGGTGATATGGAAGGTAAAAATGTAAATACTTTTTGTGACTATTTCAATCTCGTTTTGGAATCCATTTATATGGTGATATGGAAGGTAAAAATGTAAATACTTTTTGTGACTATTTCAATCTCGTTTTTCTTATAATATCTCCAAATTTAATCACACTTATTTTAATCAGAACGAAAATAATGAAATTAATTAAATATTTAACTTACTGTTTAGTTCTAAAATTTTGCTCAAATTTGATACTTTAAATGATAGTAGGAAATGGAAGAGTTTGGAATAATCATAAAAAGTCCTGAAAGTGTCGCAAAAATATTTTTACAACTTTTTTGTATTTCGAGATTTTCAAATTCTTTCAATCCTTTTTTTTCCCGGCAAACCCAAAATAGGCAATTTATACAAAGAGAAATAAAGCAAAAGGATGAGGGGGGCATAAACTTAACCTCCGAAAAAATAAAAATAAAATGAAGTACTAACGAAAATGGAAACAGGGAAAGACATCCCTGTCCATAAACATAATTTTGTGAATCATAGAAGGTGGAGAAATCCACATTGTTCGAAAATATACTTCTTTGTTTAAACAAATAGTCCTACATGGGCTATTACCAAACTATTGATTGAATATGAAATTCCTTCAAATCTAACTCAAATTTCTTAAAATATATGAGCCAAAGTCTCCCGGTTGCAGTATAAACTAAATGTAATTTACTTAAAATTGACTACATTAGCTTTAGAAGACCAATAAATTTGAAGAAATTGAAAAATAGTTGTAAAAGGTCCAATCTTCGATCCTCTCCCACCATGTGCATGTTAAACTAAAAAGCTTAACATGAGTTAAGCAGTTACATATGCGTGATTCCTATTTAATATTTTGCCATCAGTTGTGTTTGAAGGTAAAATTACTATGAATAAGTGGTATGGTAAGCTAGCTTATGACTATGACTCGATTCATATCTTTGGTTGTCATGCATGGTATCATGTTAGTGAAAACAAGCTTGATAGTCGTGTCGTTTGAGGAATCTTTATGGGTATGAAGAAGGGAGTGAGAGGGTTCAAATTGTGGAATCCTGTTCATAAGAAGCTAGTCATGAATATGGATGTCACGTTTGTTGAGATGTTTAAATTTTTTAGGTTCTCGGCAGTAGAGAACAGAAGCATCAGTACTATCATCCTTCGCATCAGGTGAAAATTGATGCAACTCCACCACTTCCAGCTAAGTTTGTGTGTAGTGAGAATACTTCTAAAAACATGAGGTGTGTAATAAAAATTTCTACTAAAGTTCCAAATGATTCTGATGTTGTGAATGAAGAGAAACAAGATTCAGTAGAAGATACATAAGTTGCAGTCACAAAGACCATAATGACCAACAAACTAGGAAGACGAACATGGAAACTGTTGGATGAGTGATTATGTAGCTAATGCATTACCAGTTATCGAAGACGGTACTCATATTTTCTACTTATAAGTTGTACGTAATGCAGAGTGTGTAAAATGGGAAGGTGCAATGAAGGATGAGATGAAGTCTCTTAACAAGAATGACACATGGATTCTTATGAAACTTTCGAACGGTAAGAAGGTCATAGAGTGTAAGTGGGTATATGTTAAGAAAGAAGGATATCATGTGAATCAAGTACGCTGCTGGGCATGGTTAGTTGTGAAAGGTTATTCCCAAAGAGAAGGGATTGACTACAATGAGGTGTTATCTTCGGTTGTAAACCACTCATCTATCTGTACTTTGTTGGCCTTGGAAGCACAATATGATTTAGACCTAGTTCAACTAGATGTTAAGAAGGCGTTCTTATATGGTGATATAGAAGTGAAAATCTACATATCTCAGCCAAGTAGGTTCAAAGTTGCTGAAAAGGAAGATTGTGTATGTAAGTTGAAGAAATCGTTGTATGAGATGAAGCAGTCTCCGAGACACTGATACAAGCGATTTGATCAATTTATGATTGGAATGACATACACAAAAGTCATTATATGACCATTGTGTATAACTCAAGAAGCTACGTAATGGGTCTTTCATATATTTTCTCTTGTATGTCGATGATATACTGATAGCATCGAATAACAGGAAAAAGATTAAGAATTTGAAGAACAAATTATTAATTAAGTTTCAAATGAAAGATTTAGGATAAGCTAAGAAGATTCTTGGTATGAAGATTCAATGTTGACAGGGATAAGGGCAAAGTTAGTTTGTTTCAAAAGGCATATTTGAAAATTTTTTTTTACAAAGTTTGGTGTATGTGAGAGAATTAAATCTACAAATACTCCTCCCATTGCTTCGCATTTTAAGTTGAATTTTGGTATGTCTTCCTCTACTGAAGAAGAGCGTAAATATATATCCCTAGTCCCATATGATGAGGTTGTTGGTAAGTTGATGTATGCAACTATATTTACAAGGCCAGACATTTCACATGCAGTAAGTATGGTCAGCCTCTATATGCATTGTCCTTGTAAGGGACATTGGCAAGATGTGAAATGGATTTTAGGTATCTTTATGATACAATTGATGTTGGCTTGTAGTTTATGAAGGAAGAAAGCTACAATCAGTTGTGTGTTAGGTATGTGTTGGTGATTTGTACAAGAGACGTTTAATTATGACATTCAACTTAGAATATTTGGCAGTATACTGCCTCCTCCGTTTTGGTTACAAAATACACGATTGATAAAGGGGGGTACTAATTACCAGCGGAGGATACCAATCCAGAAATCTAGCGGGTAGGATTGTTTCTTCTTATATAGGTTGGTATCCCCAGCTACCATTAGTATCCCCTTTACATCAATTATGACAAAATAACTCAAACAAAGAGAAGGAAAGGGCGCCAATAATTTTGCACAAGTAAACACAAAACTGAGTTTTTATAATAAAGAAATAGTAGACAAAGATGAAACTTTGAAAATGCTTCAAAAAAGGTTTTATTAGTCTAACTTAACTTAGAACCCCACATTTCCAAAAAAAAAAAAACAACCGAAAAACAAAATAGTGCTAAAAGTTCCCGAAAGAAACAACAGAGAAATGAAACAAAGACACGAATCAAGTGTCGAAAGGAACAAAACCCCGAGAATCTCATCAGTAACACAAAAACAAAAGCAGTGAATACAAATCAAGGTGGGTCTTAAATCAAAAATACAATGATATTATTTATTTATGGTCAACAGAACCACATTGCAGCTGAATTGATTGAAACGTTGCTCTTACAGACTCATAATGTCTTCTTTATATTTATTTGATATTGAATCGTCATACTTCTTACCGTCACCCCATAAGGCATATGCTTCTTCACCGTGTACTGCATCATCCCCAGCCAACAGTTGTTCATCGGACATTCGAAGTGGAATAACAACCCTTATTGCTAAGCATATGATTGAAGTGACAACAACATTCAAACCAATTATGAAGGTAGCAGCAATAATTTGTTTCAATAGTTGCACTCCACCAGGTCCACCATATGTTAAACCTCTTGATCCGGGTACATGAAAAAAAATTCTAGAGAGTTTTGGTTCCGTAAAGATGCCCGTACTGATACCTCCGAGAAGGCCTGTGACTGCATGAGTATGAAACATACCCAGCGTGTCATCAACGTTTTGAAGTAATTTAGATTCTTTATGGAGGATTATTGTGAACCATGGAATAGTTCCTGACAAAATCCCCATTATAAGAGCTGCCCATCCCTGAACAAGACCTATTATGCACCAATAATATAAGTTCAGTCATGTATTATGAAATTATAAGATGGACTGAATTGGACGTAAGTAAGAAGTGTTCGAAGCCATAGTACAAGATTCTTATTTTAGAGGAAATAAAAAGTCAAGAGCGAGATAGGGAAATTTTCTGGCGACGTTGACTTAAGCCAAGGTTGTTTTTCTCTCTTTCTCTTTGGTTTTCTGGGTTTGTTCCGCAGACCTATTGTTCTTATGTTATTTTTTCTTCTAATGATCGATGTTTCTTGATCTGGTGTTTATTCTCTCGTTCTAGTTCCCCTTCTCAATTTTTATGTTTTCTAGTTCTCAATATATGTCTTTTGAGGGTTCGGGAGGTAATGGATCTGATATTTTTTCTAAGGATTTTGGCGGTTTAAATTGTAGGATGACAGATAATGGTGGTGGGAATGATGGTTCTGATTCTTGGGCTTCGTTTTTTGTAAAGAAGCAGTTAGAGAATATGCCCCCTGATGAGATGAATGTTTGTGAATCCTCTGTGGTTAATGGGGAAAGGGTAATGGTTTTTTATGATGAAAATTTTAATTCTAAGGTTAAGGGATGTGAAGATTTAGTTATTGGTTGTTTTGTGGGTAATCGTCTTCATTTTATGGCGGTTCAGAGAGCAGTAAAGAGGGCGTGGAAAGTTAAAGGGGATTTTCAAAAGACTCTTCATGGTAATTCTGTTTTTGTTTTTGATTTTGATAATGATGAAGATAGAACTACTGATTTAGAGCATGGTTCTTTCTATATTGCTAGTCAATTGTTTATGGTTAGAGCTTGGTCTCCTCTTATGGAGAGGGAGATTGTAGAATTGAGGACATTACTGATTTGGATAAATTTTAGGAACGTGCCTATTCATATGTAGAATTCCAAGGGTTTGAGTGTGATATCTAGTTTTATTGGCACAACCATTATGACTGATAATCAAAATATTTCTAGGCAGAGAATGAGTTATGCTCGGGTGTGTGTGGAGGTTGATGTGAACTGTGATTTTCCGAGTGAAGTTCCTTTGATTGTGAAGGGGAAGCGTATTGGTATTCCGGTGGAATATCCTTGGAAGCCACCAAGATGTGTTCATTGTGGAACATTTGGCCATTCTTTTGAGAGATGTGGTAAACGTCCTAAAGAACCAAGGGTGATGGTTCCAGTTGAGAAGGGGAAGCAAGTGGAAGATGAGAAGGGTGTATTGGTAAAAAAGTATTCCAAAAGGTCTAGGGGTCAAGATGAGGTAGAGGAGGGTGCTGGGGAGTCTGGAGTGGCTATGGAGGGTATGAAGTCTAATTTTATTTCTGTTGGAATTAGTGTTGAGAAGGTTATTCAGGATCTTAAGGTGAATCTGTTGATTGATGCAAATTTTACTCTGGTGGAGGTTCCTGTTTTTACTAAGAATAAGTTTGATATGTTATCTGAGAAGGATGTTGGTAATACTGTTGAGATTAGTACACAACTGGGAAGTAGGGATGTTTTTATGGATTCTACTAATGTTATGAGTATTGAAAGTCCTGCTTCTAAGGAAGGTGGTAAGGGTGGTGATGCTGGTAGTGTATTGAGGGATCATTTTAATAAGAAAACTCCAAAACAGGGGGCTTCTAAAGGGGTGTTAAAGGTAGCTGACAATAAGAAGGATGGGAAAGGTGATAAGAAGGTCCTTTTCTCTATTCCTGATGTTTAAAGTTGGTTGTTGGAATATGAGGGATCTTAATGATCCCTTAAAACAAATAGAGGTTAGGAATTTTATTAGTAGTAATAATTTATATCTTGTGGGGTTACTAGAGACTCATGTTCAGTCTGAGCATGGTGATAAAATACAAAAAGGATTAGTCCTTCTTGGAAGTTTGTGGATAATAACTTGCATAATAATAATGGTAGGATTTGGATGGGATGAGATCCTGAAATTTTAAAGGTCTTTCTTATTCATAGTTCTAATCAAGCTATTTTTATAAAGGTTATTCTGCCTAAAAATAAGACTTGTGTTTTTTCTTTTGTCTATGAGGATAATGATGGGAAGGTTAGGAGATAATTATGGACTGATTTAGTTAGATTTTCAGCTTTTAATAAGAGGCCCTGGATGGTCTTGGAATATTTTAATTCTATTTTAGAATCTTGTGATAATCTTAGTAGATATGTTGTTAATGTTTCTCAGCATTCTGACTTTTGGGACTTCACTCAGGCTACTCAATTGTTTGATCTTTCGTATACTAGTTGTTTATGTATTTGGAGTAATCAACAAGTGGGTGATAAAAGAGTGGCAGAGAAAATGATAGATTTATGCTGAATATGGAGTGGGTTTCTCATTATCAGGATTTTGTGGTGGAGTTTCTCAATCCTGGTATATCTGATCATAGTCCTTTTGTGGTTACTTGTTTTGAAGAAAGAGCTCATGGTCCTCCTCCTTTTAGATTTCGTAACTTTTTAGTTGATGATTCTGATTTTTTTGAATATTATAGAAGTGGTTTGGAAAGTTCCGGTTAAGGGTAATCCTATGATGGTTCTTGTTACTAAGATGAAGAGAGTTAAGTAGAAATTAATAGAACGGGGGAAGACCAAGTTCTCTAGGTTTTCTGAGAAAACTGTGGAGGCTAAGAAAGTTATGCAACATTTACAAGTTCAATTGCATGAGAGAATTTTATGTGTTACTAATGTTAGGGAAGAGAGAGATGCAGTTAGGACTTTTGCTCAGCTTGCTAGACATGATGAATCTCTTGCGAAGAAGCAGTCTAAAGTGAAATGGATGGGGGATGGTGATTCTAATGCGGTGTTTTCATAATTCTATTAAGGAAAAAAGATCCAGGAATAACATTCTTGTTTTGCACGCTAATTCTGGTGAGAAGTTGGAGGATGATAAAGCTATTGCTAAAGAATGTGTTGCTTTTTATGAGCAATTGTTTAATATTGTTGTTGATTCTCTTGAGTTTGATGGGCTTATTGATTCTTTCCAGTTTGATAAGTTGTTAGATGATGGGGATGGTTGTAAGTTGGTTTCTCCTGTTACTATAGATGAGGTTGTGTTTTCCCTGTCTACTATTGATTCTTCTAAGTCTCCTAGTCCTGATGGGTTTTCTAGTTATTTCTGTAAGGTGGCTTGGAGTATTGTTGGAGATGATTTTGTTGCCGCTATCTTGAATTTCTTTAATAAGAGAAAGCTTTTAAAAGAGGTAAATAGTACTTTTATCACTCTTATTGCTAAAATTGATAATCCTAGTTCTGTTAGTGATTTTAGGCCAATTTTTTGTTGTAATGTGATTTATAAATGTATAACAAAGATTTTGTCCATTAAAATGAAAGGGGTTTTGAGAATTTTGATTAGTTCCAATCAATCAGCTTTTATATCTGGTAGATCAATTCAGGAAAATATTATGTTGGCTCATGAGTTAGCTAGGAATTATCATAGAAAAAAGGGTACCCCTAGGTGTGCTTGAAAGATAGATTTGAAGAAGTCCTATGATTATGTGAGTTGGGAGGCTGTTTCAGTGGCTCTTAAGAAGTTTAGATTTCCTAGAGAGTTTTTTCATTGGGTAATGATGTGTATCTCTACTGCAAGATTTTCTATTTTGATTAATAGTTCTCCATATGGGTTTTTTAGTGCCAAGAGGGGTCTAAGAAAAGGTTTCCCCCTATCTTCTTATCTGTTTGTGATTGGTATGGAAATGTTTAATGTTATTTTGAATTTACAAGTGGTGTAGGGGAAGTATGGGTTCCATCCTAAACGTAAATCTACAAGGTTGACCCATCTCTGCTTCGCTGATGATGTGCTTGTCTTCTTCAAAGTGAATCTTGAGGCTGCTGTGGTGATTCAAGATTCTTTGAAGATGTTTAGTGTTTGTTCTGGGATGGAGGTGAGTGTTCAGAAATCCTCTTTGTTTTATTCTTGTGTGCAGAGGGATGTTTTGGATTCTATTTTGAGATGTGTTGGTTGTGCTGAAGGTTATCTCCATGTTAGGTATTTGGGGGTTCCCCTGATCTCTACTTGACTTTCCCATTTAGAATGTCTGCCTCTGATTGCTAAAGTAACTAAGAGAATTAAATCTTGGAAAACTAGATTTCTTGCTTATCCTGCTAGGTTGTTGCTGGTTAAAGTTGTTTTGTATGGTATGGTGTACTTTTGGTTCTCTTGTTTTGTGCTTCTTAAAAGGGTTTATAAAGAGATTAATTCTGTTTTTAGAGATTTTTTATTGTATGGTACTGATCTTGGTAAAAGGCATAATCCAATTAGTTGGATGAATATTTGTAAGCTTTATGCTGAAGGGGGTCTTGGTGTGAAGAATCTGAAGCTAACAAATGTTTCAGCCAATTTGAGGCATATTTGGGATTTAGTTTATGGGAAAGAAAATGTTTGGACTCAGTGGGTGAAGATTGATCTGATTAAGCATAAAAAAATTTTGGAGTATGGAGGTGCCTCAGGATTGTTCTTAGAGTTGGAGGAATATATTAGCCTGGAGAGATATGGCCAAGCATTTTATGGGTACCATTTTGGGGGATGGTAAGGATACTAGTTTCTTGCTAGGGTTATGGCATCCAAGAGGCAGGTTATATGATTGGATGCCTATTGATGTTATTAATTATTTTCTTTATCAAGGTAAACATAATATTTCTAACTTCCTTCAGGATGATAAGTGGAATCTGCTTGTATCTATTGGTGGTTTTAATATTCTAGAGCAAGTGAAAGAGGTGGAAGTGGACTCTAGAGAGGAAAATAAGATGATATGGAAGGCTACTAAGTTTGGGGATTTCTGTATGAAGGATACTTACTGTGTTATTTCTCAGCAAGATAGTAAGATTGATTGGGTTAATCCTGTTTGGTTTAAGGGCTCTATACCTAGACATTCTTTTATAGGTTGGATGGTTATGCACAGGAGATTGAAGACTAGAAGTAGACTCTTGCAGTGGGGTGTTATTAGTGATACTAGTTTGCTTTGTAATGGAGTTGTTGAAGATGAAAATCATATGTTTGGGAGTTGTGGTTTCTCTTCTACAATCTGGCAGGGTTTAATGTATAAAAAGGGGTATACCAGAAGTAGCTATCTGGATTGGCAACATGAGTTAGAGTGGTGTATGATAAATTTTGTGGGTAAATGGGATGTTAATACTATTAGGAAACTGGCTTTAAATAGCTATGTTTACCATATCTGGAAGGAAAGGAATAAGAGGTTGCATACTTCTAAAGCTATTTCTGTAGATATTGTTAGTCTTCTTATTGTTGCTTATGTGAGGTTGAAAGTGGAGGATAGTAATTTTAAGGATGTGGATTCTTTGACTGTTATATCTTTTTTGGAAAGATGGAGTGTAAATTGCAGGATAAGTCAAAGGAAGATTATTCTTTATAGATGGATGTAGCCTGTTGATGATGAAGTGATGATAAATATTGATGCGTCTAGAAGGGATGAGTCTGATGCGTATGGTGTTATTATGAGGAACATGTAGGGTTTTGTCAGAGGTGGCTGCTGTAGGGGGTTCAGGTCCTGATACTGTTTTAAACTTGGAGCTTAAATGGGCAGAACTTGGTTTAAAATTAACTTTGAAAAGGGAGAAGTCTAAGATCCAGTACTGATTCCATGGCTATTTATAATTAGTTTAATAGTAAGGATCCTAAACCAACTTGGGAGATTATGCATATTTGGAGACGTATTTGTCAGATGAGAAGATGTTTTAGGAGTGAAAGTGAGCCATATTTATACAGAAACTAATCGTGCAGCGGATTTCCTTGCAGCTTGCATCCGTCTGAGAATTTTGTGGAGATTGGCCCAGGTGATTTCTATCATGAGTTGAAAAATATTGTCGCGGAGGATAGGAACTTTACTGTTTATTTTCGTGTTAGTTAAATTTTTTTTGTTTTGTTTTAGTTGGAGTCTCCTTAACCCTGTGGAATATTTCAAAAAAAAAAAAAGAAGAAGAAATATCTGAGGATTATTAAGCTCGAAAATTTATATATGATGTAATTTCTGGTCCCTTGTCAAAAAAAAAAGGCAAAGGAAAAAAAGACATTTGGATAAAGACTTATACCAGTACTAAATCACTACTGCATCCGGCTAAGATTCCACTGAATGGAACAGAGGACAATGTCAAAGACTTATGCAATATTGGCCGGCCAGTCATGTCTATGAAGTGGCCGACCCTATCCAAAACATGTTTTAGACCTATGTCCAATGAGGGAAAGAATCAATCGTTCTCGTAAAATTCTATGGGTAAAATATACTCGTACGTGTAAAATAGGTTGTGATTGCGAAGTCCAGTGGTAATTTGTGAGAATTACCTGCACCAGGAGTTATGCAAACAAGTCCTGTGATCATTCCTTGAATAGCTCCAATTACAGAAGGTTTTTTGAAGTATATGATATCCATACATGTCCACACGATAGGATTTGTTGCAGCACAAATATGGGTGTTCAATACTGCCATGGATGCCACTATATTAACAGCATATGGTGCACCGCCATTAAAACCAGACCACCCCATCCACAGTAGTCCTGCACCCATTAATGTCACCAAAATGTTGTTTGGTGTAAAATCCTCTCTGTCAGACTGTGTCCGCGGTCCGACCTGTAAAAACACCACAAAAAAGTCACATTTTGGTCTTTTTTCAATGAAAAAACGATCATACAAAAGCTCCCTCAAATTTTGAAGTATTAGAAGAAATGAAATCACTTCTCCTTCAATCAACACACAAGTCTTAAAGAGAAAAGCAATACCCAGTAAGCAGCAGTGAGGCTTTCAATACCAGAGGAGAGATGGATGACATAGCCACCAGCATAATCCATAACACCCCAGTGAAACAAGAACCCTCCACCCCACATACTAAAAGCACCAATTGTGTAAGAAAAAGTTAACCAAAGTGGAACAAAAACCACCATGCTTTGAAGTTCATCCTGCCCAACAGTGATCCAGCTAGTAAAATCAGAGTTATTGCTGCGAAAACAAACTGAAAATAAACAAGAGATGCCATTGGGTAAAAAGGCTGAACCATGGCGGTCGCAACACCGCCAGCACTGTCGTACTGAGTTGATTCAGGTAATTCAGCTTGGCTAAAAGATAATTTTGGCCCAATGAAAAACCAGGTTTACCCCAGAAAGGAAGAAGTTCATATCCAAAAGACATTTTATATGCCCAACAAACCCAACAGATTAATACGGCAGCAAAAGCGTAAAGAGCCATGAAAGCCGAATTTACTGCCCATTTTTTCTTAACGATGCTTCCGTAGAGGATTACCAAGCCTGGTACACTTTGTAGTCCAACTAAGGTTGCTGATATCATCTGCCATGCATTGTCTCCTTTGTTTAACCAATCTGGTGCTGCTTCGGATATGTTGAACGCCATGACCCAACACCTATAACTAGCTTAGTAGACTATTATTTCACACATACATATATAAAATGGGCGAAGAAAGAGAGCATCTTATATGGAGATTCGGCTTTGGGTGTACGATGTTTACAAGATCATTGATTCCAAACTTTGAATTGCTAATGAATTAATCGATGATATCATTGTGTAATTGCATCATATATCACTACAGAAAAGGACACTTGGGTTCAGATATTTTAATGTTCCATAAATCTGACTTCATTTGTTTTCCCAACTTATTTTGTACTACTGTCTGGCCGGGGTTATTTAGCTTTAGCGCTCCACCTTATTCGACTCAATGCCTTACATGACGCGGTGAGACCAGGCAAAGTGAAGATCATTCAAGGTTGAATGCAAAAGGATCTACTGCATAGACGGAAGTTGACAAGGAGATGAACAGCAGCCAATTTGCATTCTCATCATGTATATCACCATGCTCGCTAAAAACCAGACCCAAGGTCAGCAAGTGAGCTCACAGGCCTTGTCAAACTTGTCTGATGTATGGAACAAAATACTAGTCAGCAGACAATTGGCGACAGGAGGATTGTGTTGTTGTTTTTATCTTTGAGGGTAAACTTAAAACTCATTCCAAGTTGCCAGGAGGCACAAGATAGATACTGAACAAGCAAACAAGAAAAACAAAAATAAAACGTAAAGGTCAAATAAAACAAAAGAAGAACAAGAAGAACAACATAAATTATTGATTCTGTATCAAAAATATTTTCTATGTCAATAACTTGAAGTATCAAACTCTTTAAATTAGCGGGTTGTTTTTGCCAGTAATGATACATAGCATCTTTTGATCTTTCTGATTCTGTCACTCCAAACTTAAATTATATGACAAGGTACTGAATAGTGTTTGATTTGTCATTTTGGTTGGGACTATTGAGCTGCGTCAACCACAGTATTCTGAACCCAACTTGTAACTGTCACATGTAAATCTACAAAACTAATGGCAAAAAATAAAAAGAACTCTGCAACTGCATGATGTAAATCTATCAGTGTAAGCAACAATTTGTATTACAAAAAGGTAAACTCAATTTTTTCTGCATTGATTCAGTTGATTACAAAAGAGAACTATGCACTTCCTTACATATCTGGGAACCATCGCGGCAGCAAGTCTCTATAAGAAAAACAATGAAGCATAGAAACACTAACTAGTATTAGTAAATTCTACTCTAAATGCTGACTCAAAACTAATGATAAGATAGAAATTGACTGATTTTGGTGTGCCTGCACAAGGAATGATTACCTTGTCATTCGTACAAATAATCACTTCACTGTGTCTGAACAGAAAATGATGATGGAGAGGGAGCAGGGGCTGAACTCCCAATACTACTGGCATGTGAAGTTAAACTAGGCCCAATTATAGAAATTTCTGTTGTAGCCTTTGGGGATGGCGCCATTTCAATCAATGCAATCCCTTCTAACATCTGGACTACTTTTCCCATTTTTGGCCTCTGGGATGGCTGCTCTTGGATGCACCAGAAGCTTACCTGAATTGCTCTTATAGCTTGTTCCATGTCCACCTCTTGCTCGACAAGTCTTTTATCAACAATGTTAAAGATATTTCCCCTCTCAAACTCTTTGTATGCCCAAACAGCAAATCTTAGGCCACCTGTCTCCTCTGAAACGTCAAAGTTTCGTCTCCCACCTACTATCTCCAGCAAGACCATTCCATAGCTATAAACATCGGATTTTGATGTTATCGGAAGGTTAGCCACCCATTCTGGAGCTAAGTATCCCCTTATTCCCCTGATACTTGTCAATGTTTCTAATAAATCATCTCTTGGATTAATGAGCTTGGCGAGACCAAAATCCGAGACCTTGGCATTGGAGTTTTCATCCAAAAGTATGTTCTCTGGTTTTATATCACAATGCAAAATGCAGTCTCGACACTCCTCGTGCAGGTATGTTATCCCTTTTGCAGTCCCTAGTGCTATGTTGAACCGAGTTTCCCAGTTCAGCACCTTTCTAGAAGTTTCTTCCACATTGAAAAGGGAATTCTCCAAGGATCCATTTTTCATGAACTCGTAAACCAGTAATCTGTGACGACTTTCAGTGCAAAATCCGATAAGCCTCACCAGATTCAAATGGTGTGTGCTACTTATAATTGCAACCTCCATTCTAAACTGTCTCTCCCCCTGTTCAATCCCTTCAAGTCTTTTTACTGCAATTACCGTTCTGTTGGCAAGTACCCCTTTATAGACAGACCCAAAACCTCCAGATCCGAGCTTGTCCTTGAATCTCTTTGTTGCACGATGCAATTCTGCGTATGAGAATTGAATTGGAGCACCAGAAGTGTAATCTAGCAGGGAGTAGTGTCCACCATACTTTGGACTATTGTTATAGCGCCAAAACCAGAGACAAACCCCAATAACACACACACAACCCAGAGAAACTAAAACAACAACGGCTACAACCCCACTGCGTAAACTAAACGTTTTACCGCTCCGGGCACACTGAGGTAGTGGATTAGGGATCACTGGTCCACAAATCTTAACAAAAGAAGTAGTAATAAGAGCAGGAGAATGATACCCACTAATAAACTTGGATCTTTTCATATAACAAAGTCCTGAACCGTCAGCCAGGGAGGTGGATGCATCACACGCTGAATCGACAAGGCAATTTGATTTACAGGCCACTATCCCATTAGTAAAGGCCTGAGAAGGAAGCTCAGGTGGGTAAGTAAGGAACCTGGTATACTCTAATTCCATCATAATTGGATTACTAGGACAGTTTTCAATCTCCACCTTCCTTTTACACCCTTTTCTACTGTCATTTGGATCTAAAAACTCAAAATTCCTCGAAGGACAACCGCATACAGCTTCTGATTCAGTATAACTACAGATACCCATGTCACCACACCACCCATAAACTAAACACTGATCTTGAACAGCTGCCCATGTCTGAGTAAATTTTCCACTACCCTTAACAGAAGTATAAATTCTCAAATTTCCATCAGAATCAAGCCTTAAAAATCTGAAAGTATCAGTACTACCCTCTCCATAGTCACCAGTAGATGCTATAGAAACAGGTGACGAAAGCGTTCGATCAAAAAGCCTGAAAACACCAGTCTGCAGAAGACCTAAGTATGGTGCAGTTAAGTTGGTATTATCATTTGATGGATTAAGTCCTTCATTCCAGTAAATTGTGTCAGTATTCCAACTAAGAGTAAGATTACCAGACTTAAGTAGATTAAAAGAATATGCCCCAGACTTTAGAATCTTATCAGTAGTGAAATCCTGGCTTGGTAAAATTGTATTAGTAGGATTATCAAAAGTAGACCAAACCGGGAAATTTGAAGCATTTTTAAGAGAGAAATTACCTGACTCATCCAGTGTTGCAACTGTTATACCTTTATCCGCAGTATTCGATTGCCAAAGAAGTTTTTTTGAAACATAATTTATTAAGCGGAGATTACCATTACGAAGAAACTCGAAACGCGATTCTGAGTCGAGAATGGTATTATCAGCACCATCACCACCTGCTTTCCAAATGAGAACGTTTGAAAATGAGATTCCAAAAGCAAAGTATGATGAAGAATCATTGATGGGTATGAAACCAAGTGAGAAAGTGTCTTTGGATGAATTCCATTTGTTATGGTTGCTGTTTGGTTCAAGAGTTGAACCCGGTTTAATGTCTGTTGAAGAAACTGTGTATATAAGAAGAAGAAGAGAGTATAGGATTAAGAAGATTATAAATGAGGCAGAATCAATTACCATCTCCCTCTCTCTCTCTCTGTAATCGAATTTTAATCTTCTTCTTCTTCTTCAAAGAGAGACTCACGGATGAAGGCATTGAGTTAAAAAGGTGTTGAAAGAAAAGGCTTAATTAAACCTTTAATGAATATAGAAGAAATGGGGCCGCATCAGAGCTTTTGAGAGGGACGGGTTTTGTTTTTGTTTTTGAACAACCAGCTGACTTTAGTAGACTCAACTTGACTTAGAATGAGTCGCGACTCGGTCTGAAGCTGACATAAACTGCCATTTAAGACTGATACTCTACTGTTTTCTCAGTTCAATATTTGAGAAGCATTTTGGATCCAATAGTTGTTGTTTGTCCGGATATATGAAAATAAGCTATCTGGCTCAACAAAATTCAATGCTCTGTTAAAACCGGTTACCATAAGTGTTCAAACACCAGCTCATTTATGTAACAACCTTTCTCCCAAGAAACAGACCTCCAGAAAAGCCAGGTATTGCCCCATTTTCTAGATGAAGAGAAAAGTCGGATAATAGAAGGAAACTTCAAATTCAAAACTTTTGACCATCGAACAAATTTCTGAGTTGATAATATTATAAATATATGTGATTATTAGGTACAAGTTCGGGCAAAGTGAATGTGGCTGAATTTTTTATCAAAAAGAAAAAAAAAAGAAACATGGTTGAATTTTCTCACTTGACGACGGAGGAAATCACCAAAAGTTATTAGTAAAGAGACAAACCTAGATTTATACTACTAATCAACTATTATAGTAATGAATATGATAGTGCATATCCAAGTCTTAAAGGTGCTTTACTTCATATTTTTCATGTACAAATTTTCTCTGATTAGGTAGTAGTATGAGCACATTCTCAAAAGTATCAACGACCTGTTCAAGGCTAGTATAAGTTTTTTGTACCTTTTTTTTTTTTATCAATATAATCTTTACTTGTCGATTTTTATTTAAAACTGTCACTTTCTTTGCTCAGGTCCTTGCGTAGATCTTGGATTAAAATTCATTGCAGCGGTTAGGCTACAAAAACAGGTACAGTACACCAAGGCGGGTCGTCAAGTACCACTGTACAGGCATCACATGGATAGACAAATTAATGATGCCAAAAGTTAACATACAATGACATGAAAAAGATGAGTGCTTACTGTTATACCAACAACTTCTAGAATCTCAGAGGGCAGGACAACAATTTATACAGATTACAAATAAGGAAAAATATGTGTCCATGCCATTGTTGCTGGATGACATCCCCGGCAATTATTGAGTTGAGAAATGATGCAACTAGGAATGTAACTGACCCAGTATTAAACAATACGAAATTTATCCAATTACTACAATTATAAGAAAGATTATCTGTCTGTAAGAAGATGGCAAAACCCTAGCTGCCAACAGAAGCATTCATTGCCCTGCATCCTGGATGTAGCTAGCATAAATCTTGATCTTTACAATACAAAATTCTGCCTACTTGACTCTATTGTTCTTAAGGAAAGTTATTGATGACTGATGACAAACTTTAGTATTATTTCCTATTCGAATTTCCATTTCTAAAAATACGAAACTGATTGTACACATAACATGCGGAGGATCAAATTTGGATAGCTAAATTACCTATCAATTATGCTAAGAAGTAAGAACAACATAGACTCCTTCATACTGATAGGAAAGCTCTCCCTTTTCACGATCTTGCTTCCATATACTTATTAGATCAAATTTATAAGAACAAAACGTAAAGTAAAGCATGCATCACATTCTCCAATTGCAATTAGATCAAGTGTGCAACAAATTGCACATTAACAAAGCAATAAAGCAACAAAAAAAATAGTACAAATTACTGCCATAAAGTTGAGATTGGTGACAGAAAAATGTACTCACAGCAAGCTTTACATAATACATAATACTCATTAAGTTATCGTGCAAAGGTCTATGCAATCTTAAGTTGAAACCCAAATAAATATATACAATGACATGAATATTACTCCAAAGGATCAGCAAAGATTACTAGTTAATAAGTGAATCCAGGGATCTCACCTTGCGAGCTGCTTTGTCATCAATCATGGCTTCAGCTGATCTATTACTTTTATATCTGTTGTGTTTCCTCGCCCACAAGGATTAGGAATTGAATCCAACAAAGATTAGGAATTGAATCCTAGTCGGACTCGGATTCAGACTTCTAAAAGGAACATGGGTATATACTTATAAATAGGAGTATTTCAGGAGAGAAACAATACAACACAGAAGAAGAAAGAAAAAAAACCCGAGTAAAAAGCCAAAGAAGAGAAGATAGAGACTTAGTCCCTTACGAGATTCAATCTTCAAGTCTTCTTTGTAGGTGTTAGGAGATCGTTCTTGGTTGAGCGAACAAGACAGAGTGTATATGAGGTTGAGAGCATTGTACTTGCATTCTTCCATTAATAGTAATTATGTTTCTCTTGTGGACTAGGCACATTAAGGTGCTGAACCACATACATCGTGTGTGTTTCTTTTCTTACAGTTCTAGTAGTAGTAATCCGCTGTATACATACTTGCAATAATCATCTTGACAAAATTATCGAAGCATAATTCCCTTCAAAGTGGTATCAGAGCCAAGGTTCCAAGAAGTTGAACCATGGGCAAGTCAGAGATGGTTATGCTGGACAGTATAAACTACAGACAATGGAAGGGCAAGATGGAGGATATGCTCTATGTCAAAGACTTAGCAGAACCAATAGAGAACAAAGGTGTTACGACTACGTCATATAAAGATAAACCTGAAGAATGAAAGAAACTTGATAGGAAGTCCCTTGGTTTCATCCGTCGATGGATCAGCAGCAGTGTTATATCTCATGTTGAAGAAGAAATTACTGCATATGGTGCTTGGTCAAAGCTGGAATATTTATGTGTTATCAACACAGCCGGGAACAAAGTACAATTTATGCGACAATTGTACAATCTGAAATATTCAGATGGGAAACCTATTGCAGAGCATCTCAATGAGTTTCAAAGTGTTTTCATCCAATTTAAGAACATGGAAATCACGTTCGACGATGAAGTACAAGCTTTGATGGTGATGGGATCCTTACCGGAGACTTGGGAGACATTAGCAGTTTCCTTAAGCAATTCCACACCAGGCGGAAAGTTAACAATGACATCAGTGACATCGGCTCTTCTGAGCGAAGAGATTCGAAGAGGTGGAAGTAGCAGAACTTCTACAAGTAAGTCTGAAGCATTGGTGACAGAAAACCGGGGAAGAACCAAAACCAGAAAGAAAAATGATTACCGAGGAAAGTCCAGAGGCAAGTCAAGAGACTATATGAAGGAAAAACCATGCCATAACTGCGGAGAGATTGGGTATTGGAAGAATGAGTTTAACAAGAAGAAGAAAAAGAATGGTAAGAAAAGGCCAGAGGTAGAACATGAAGATTCTGAGACAGACATCGTTGCATCTGATGATGACCTGGCAGTGGTCTCGGAATGGGTTGGTGCTTGTACAAGTACCACGTGAAGGAAAATGGGTCATAGACTCCGATGCTTATTTTCATGTTACTCCGCACAAGGAATTCTTCATCTCATACACAGCCGATGATTATGGTCAAGTACGAATGGGAAATAAAGATACTGCGAAGGTAGTCGGAAAAGGTGAAATTCGACTAAAGATGGCAACAGGTTACAACTTACTTTTCAAGGAAGTAAGACATGTTCCGGATTTGAGATTAAGTTTGATATCCACAGGAAAACTCGATGACGAAGGTTATTTGAACAGGTTTGGTGGTGGAATATGGAAATTGACAAAGGGTTCTTTGGTTGTAGCCAAAGGAAGTAAAGAAGGTTCTCTGTAAAAGACTCAAGCAAAAATGTCAAGTGCTCAGTTGAATGCAATTGAAGAATCATATGATATATGGCATCAACGATTATGACATATGAGCGAGAAGGGAATAAAGCTTCTCTGCAAGAGACAGTCTATACCAGATCTTCAAGGTGGTTTAACTGAAAAGTGTGTTGATTGTTTAATGGGAAAACAACACAGAGTCTCCTTTGCCAAGAAACGAAAGAGAACAAAGAGAAAACTTGATCGCGTGTACTCGGATGTTTGTGGTCCGATAAAGGTGCAGTCTTTAGGAGGATCGTCATACTTTGTGACGTTCATAGATGACTTGTCAAGGAAATTATGGGTATATCTAATGAAGACAAAAGATCAAGTGCTGGAAAAGTTTAAGGTGTTTCATGCCTTGGTTGAGCGTGAAACTGGAAGGAAATTAAAGTGCATCCGGACTGATAATGGGGGAGAGTATATTGTTCAGTTTGATGCCTACTGTAATGAACATGGCATTCGTCATGAGCAAACTGTTCCTAAAACCCCTCAGCTTAACGGGGTGGTAGAAAGAATGAACTGTACATTGATTGAAAGGGTGAGATGCATGCTCTCACATGCAAAGCTACCAAGGTCGTTCTGGGGTGAAGCTTTGCTGGCGGCTGGTCACATCATCAACTTATCTCCCTCTAAACCTCTGAAATTTGATGTTGCTGACAGCGTATGGTTCGGTAAAGCCATGGACTATCAACACTTACGAGTGTTTGGGTGTCGTGTCTTTGTTCATATACCAGGTGATGAGAGGACGAAGATAGATAACGAATCTCGTCAATGTGTATTCATCGGGTATGGTGACGAAAAGTTTGGTTACAAGTTTTATGATCCAGTTGCCAAGAAAGTGATCAGAAGTAGAGATGCTACATTCTTCGAGAACCAAACTTTCAAGGACTTCATGGAAGATGATAGGCTTGAAGCCTATATTGATGACTTTGTCGATTTTGAAGATGATAAACCGGTTATGCCTCCTACGGGGGAGCAAGCTCCTACTGGGGAGCAAAATGATGACTCTGACTCAGA
>JAJJMC010019063.1:11660831-11684301 GCA_023531435.1 Papaver californicum
GGGGAGCAAGCTCCTACTGGGGAGCAAAATGATGACTCTGACTCAGATGAAGAGCGAACGACATTCCAGGATGGCAACCGTGAAGATGATCATGTGGAAGACATGGGTCATAATGATGAAGTGCAAGAGCCGGTGGCACAACAAGAAGACCAAGATCAACCCCAACAACAACTTACAACATCTCAATCTTCACAAGAGGTGCGGAGATCTGTGAGAGAACGTATACCGTCGAAGAAATACCCATCGACGGAGTTCGTGTGTCAGTATGTGCTACTGTCTGACGGAGGAGAGCCTCTTTGTAATCAAGAGGAAAATGAAGATTCTCACAAGGAACAGTGGATGGTTGCTATGAAGGAAGAGATGAAATCTCTTCTCAAGACCAACACTTACAGGCTTGTTGAGAGACCTAAAGGAAGAAAGGTACTGAAGAACAAATGGGTTTACAAGATCAAACAAGTGGATGGGAAGCCCGATCCCAGGTATAAAGCAAGGTTGGTGGTTAAAGGATTTGGTCAAAGGAAAGGGGTTGATTACGATGAAATTTTCTCTCCAGTGGTAAAAATGACATCAATCCGTGTGATATTGGGATTAGCTGCTACATTGATTTAGAAGTGGAGCAATTAGACGTCAAGACAACTTTTTTACATGGTGATCTCGAGGAAGATGTTTACATGGAGCAACCTGAAGGGTTCGAGGTCAAAGACAAAGAAGGAATAGTATGCAAGCTTGTGAAAAGCTTATATGGACTAAAGCAAGCACCAAGGCAGTGGTATCGAAGTTTGAGTCATTTATGACTAAACAGGGGTATAGGAAGACGACATCAGATCACTGTCTATTTGTGCAAAAGTTTGGTACCGATGATTTTATTGTTCTACTCTTGTATGTGAACGACATGCTGATTGTAGGCCAGAATATGCAGAGAATTTCAAAGTTGAAGCGTGAGTTGGCTAAAACTTTTGAAATGAAGGATTTGGGTCATGCCAAGTAAATTCTGGGTATGCACATAACTCGTGACAGAAGTCAAGGAAAGTTATGGATCTCACAAGAGAAGTATATTGAGAAGGTTCTCAAACGATTTAATATGGACCAGGCAAAGCCTGTGAGCTGTCCATTAGCACCTCAGTTCAAGATGAGCAAGGTTTCGTCTCCTAAGACTGAAGGAGACAAAATCAAGATGAGCAAGATCCCATACACGTCTGCTATTGGAAGCTTAATGTATGCAGTGGTGTGTACAAGACCGGACATTGCTTATGTTGTTGGTGTTGCTAGTAGGTTCCTAACGAACCCGGGAAAAAACCATTGGGAAGCAGTTAAGTGGATTATGAGACATCTACGAGGAACTTCTGAGATGTGTCTTTGTTATGGTGGTACGAAGCTTGTCCTAACAGGCTATACAGATTCAGATTTGGCAGGTGATGTTGACACAAAAATATCAACATCAGGTTACTTATTTACTTTTGAAGGGGGAGCTGTCTCATTGCAGTCCAAGTTACAAAAGTGTGTTGCTTTGTCTACTACGGAGGCGGAGTACATTGCCATTACAGAATGTTGTAAGGAGATGCTATGGATGAAGAGATTATTTAAGGAGATTGGGTTGAAACAAGAGAAATATGTGATCTATAGTGATTCACAGAGTGCTATTCATCTTAGCAAGAATGCCAGTTTCCACTCACGGTCCAAACACATTCAAGTGAGGTACCATTGGATTAGAGATGTTCTCGAAGAGGGGAAACTCTACTTGGAGAAAGTTCATACAGATGAAAATGGTTCAGATATGCTTACAAAGAGTTTGCCCCTAAGTAAGCATGACATGTGTTGCACCAAAGATGGTATGAGATTGGTGCGTTCTTCTTCTCACTAAGTCATCGGTGTGGACATTCCCTAGGGCTCAGAAGGGGGAGAATTGTTGTGTTTCCTCGCCCACAAGGATTAGGAATTGAATCCAACAAAGATTAGGAATTGAATCCTAGTCGGACTCGAATTCATACTTCTAAAAGGAACATGGGTATACACCTATAAATAGGAGTATTTTAGGAGAGAAACAATACAACACAGAAGAAGAAAGAAAAAAAACCCGAGTAAAAATCCAAAGAAGAGAAGATAAAGACTTACTCCCTTACGAGATTCAATCTTCAAGTCTTATTTGCAGGTGTTAGGAGATCGTTCTTGGTTGAGCGAACAGGACAGAGTGTATGTGAGGTTGAGAGCATTGTACTTGCATTCTTCCATTAATAGTGATTTTGTTTCTCCTGTGGACTAGGCACATTAAGGTGCTGAACCACATACATCGTGTGTGTTTCTTTTCTTACTGTTCTGGTAGTAGTAGTCCGCTGCATACATACTTGCAATAATCATCCGGACAGAATTATCGAAGCATAATTCCCTTCAATATCTTCTTCTCCTAATTCTTTCAACGAAACTAAGGTGTTCCTATGAGAGAATATTTGACTCAATCCACTAAAATCCACAAGTTTTTTCGAGGTTGAAGTTATTAGGTCATATATCCCGATAAAGCTATAATCGAAACATAAAACACCGCCACTCTTGGTATATGCTAATGGTTCTCTTTCGGGAAGACTAAACTCTTCCCTCCAACCCAATGGCTCGTGTTCCACCTGGTCTTCCGTGTCAGGAATATCATTCTTAATTTTCAGTAGCCATATGTAAAAACACTCAGTGTTTGACGGTAACATCTGATCATAGCATAATGTAAAACCCCATCCAGTTCTCCTATAGTATAATCATGCCACATAAAGCATGGTGGCAAAGGAGGTGATGAAAGACGTCCACTAAACTTCTCCTCAGCCACATCAAATGCCAAAACCATTCCTTCTCTTTTATCCCTCCAATACAACGCTCCATTCACAAAAAAGTCACCTTATTTTTCATAAACTTTGGCAAATTTAGTATCCAACCTCCCAACATTTCTCCACCCATTGCCACTCCCAAGAGTATACACTACAACCTCGACAATATTGAGGTCTTTCCTTAACTTATAGATTTCCACAACTTTATACTCATTACTTAAAGGAAGGTAACCAAATCCACAAGACCAATGAATGTACTGACTGGAGTCCAAATCTCTGGTAAATTTTGGAAGCATAACATATTCCCTGGTCACAGGGTTACAAATACAAGCAGTATAATCTTTGAATCCATATAGACATACTAAACCATTAAACGAACCAAGAATCATATAACCAGCAGATATAAATGGAAGGGTTAAATTGATCCTTCTAATACTATCAACAGGTTTCTCATCCTGATTCTCATTATAATCAAAATAACAAAGTTGTTGTTGATTATCATCTAAGACAAGAAAACTCAACTTACCAGCAGAATCAATGGAGTGATTAAGAAGACGAGTAAATGCATACGAGAGAAGATGAGAACTGGATGAAGTACCCTCTTATTCTTGAAGGCCCCGGGTTTGGGGCAGACACTCGAATAATGTTCCTCGCCAAGGTCCTCTGGGGGAGGATTAAAACCTTCCTCGATACGAACCATGGACCCTTGGCTGGTCCGATTGGACTCCTGAGGTATTCTTTCTTCTTTTTGCTATGTTACCTTCTTATTTGCTTTCTTTGACACTGATTTTCGTACATCCAGGATATTGTTGCTGCTAACGAGATAAAGCCTAAATCTCGCAAACGTTCGTCTTCGGAGCCTAGGAAGGTAAAAAACACATTCTCTCATTGTTAAGTTTCCCTTTATTGCCTATGTTCTTTAACTAACGATGGTGAGTTTTTTTAACGAAGACGGAATCTGGAAAGGTAAAGGCTAGTCCTCCGAATAAGAAGTCTCGTCGATACGCGAAGACTCGCGCCACTCTTGAGGTGCCCCTGATAGTGCACGAGGACTTGGAAGCTTCTGATTCTCTAAAAACCACTGAAGTGGTTGACGCTCAGTCCTAGGAAGACATTATTCTTTTGGTGGTTGAGAATGAAACCGACGAAGAAGAAATCCCTGTGGAGGAAAAAAATGAAGATTCCATGGTTTCTCCCACAATCGTCTTAGTAGTCTCTACGAAGCCTTCCTCTGAAAATCCTTCTGTAATTGAGGTGCCTCATCCCAAATATGATGTTACGAAGGTATCTGAGATTAGTGAAGGATCTCTGTAAGGACCTGAGAAGGAAGCTGAAGAACAAACTGGGTTGTCTAAGCTGGAGACTCTCCAAGACAAGTATTCTCGCGAGATGAGCACTTGGATGCAAATGTTCAAAGCTTATCAAAGAGGGAGTGACAATGGATATCCCCTCACAGGTCTGTAATGCAATGATATCATTGTTGTCCGAATCATTTCATTCTCTCAATTTGGAGGCGAAACGTCAAGTGTCTTCTTTTTTGACTCGAGCTCACCAAGATGGCTTACTGACATATCTAATTTCCATTACTTCTTTGGTTTATCTTTTCATTCACAACTTCCTTGCTTAATGTATATTTGTTGTGCAGGAGTATAATCTTAAACTTGCTTCATTGGAGGAGGCTCGCCAATCAGAAATTGATTGTATTAGACTGGAAAAAGAGGTTTCACGGCTGAAAAAAGATAAAGAAACGATGCAAGTGGAATTGGATTCCGAGAAGGCTGCTGCAAATTCTCAAAGGAACCGAGTTGAAGAACTTCCTGGTAAGCTCCGCTACATCACCTTAACTTTTAGTCTTTCCATTCTTTCTGTTTTTGCTAGTTGATAGTTAGGTGTGTTCTGCTCCGAAGAACACTGCCAAATTCGTCAAAGAGCTGCCGAGCAAAGCCAATTAGAAGTTGAGATTCTGTGCGAACAAAATAGATATATAGGCAGCGAATTGAATTTTTGGATTTTGAATTAGAAAATGATGCTGGAATGGGCCATCGCATAGGTCAACTAGTTCGCGAGCTTCAGAACGTAGATGAGTTAAATTTACATTTTGATCATAATAATATGGAACTGACTCGCCGAAATATAAAGCGTTAAGGAGAACTCGAGTCTGTGCGAGCTGAGAAGAAAAAGTTTCTCGCAAGGAAGGATACTTCTGCGGCCAAGCTTCGCACTGCTGAAAAGGATCTTCATACATCACAGAATAACCTTCGTATATCCTAAAAATATCTTCGCTCTGAACATACTGATTTCAACTAAGTGCAAACGGATCATGAACAACTGCAGAAGGACTTGAAAAGGTTAAATCATATTTGCGCAAGGTTCGTTTGGAGAACGTAGAAATCATAAAGACCACTGATATAGTGTTAGCAGACATTGTGAAATATGATATTCAGATGAAGGAGAATGATAAAATAATTGCCCAATACCAAGCACAATTTGGTAATATTTCAGAAAAGGCCATGGTTCAGTTCCTAACACCCAATGCAAAGTCGCTGAGCTAACAAGTAAAAAGGAAGATGTTGAAGAAACCTTAAAAATTGTTATCTCACAGAAAGAAGGTTACTTTTAGAAGGTCAATTTTAGCTTCGTAATGCCTCTGACTTCTCTGGATTCTTGGATAATCAGTTTTGTTTTACTTTGCAGATTTGGAGAGACAAAAGGGAGAAGAGCTGATGCAAATCACAAAAGGGAGCTAGATCAAGTTCGGCAAGATTTTGTGAAAGCTCATGGAGACAAGGACGCCGAAGCCCATAAGTTTGAGGATTTTTTGGTGAAGTGCAAAAATCTTGACTCATAATTTAACCAATTCGAAACAGATCACAAAACCTCCTTCAAACAGCTGAAGAAAGATTATCATGCTTTGTCGAACAACGTTTGTCAAAAATTCGCCAAAAATATGTGCGATAGACTTAAGGCTCGCCGAGTTGTCTTGCAATTTCCCGAGATCCGTTATGACGAAGAAGAAGACAACGAGGAGGCAACCGAATCAGATTACAGAAAAACTAAAGACGAACAAGTTGCCTACGAAGAAGATGCTAATCCCAAAGGAGATATCAGCAAAAATTGTCATCATCAAGAACAACCTTTGGAGAAAACTGCCGCTGAAGGATCTTCCGAAGGAAAATTTCCAGAAAAGAAAGATTAAGATCTCCAAGCCTAGCTCCTCTTTATCTTTTTATACAATTATTTCTTTTGGTGTAGCTTTAGATGATAATCATTAATTTCTACCTGTAAGATGAAAACTTCTTGTTAATGAGTATATAATTTTTTGCTAAAATTGTCCTTGTTTAGAACTTAATCAAAATGACATGCTTCCTTGTGTTGTTTACTTCAATGCTTTAGATCAAAATTCGCATAATCCTGCGAGTCTTAATTATCGCATATTTTTTATACGAAGTGGTGCATTCTTGATGGCCATTTACTTCGTCGGCGAGGTAACCGAGCCTAAATACTCCCGTGAGCAATAGTCTCTCAAACCTCACCTTATCAGGCTACTTCATCTCCCTAGAGGAGGGTGCAATCCCTTTATGTTCCCCCTGGCTGCCCGATCGAGGAAGCTTACTTCTAGTAGCTACTACCAAGATCCTCCCATCCTGTTATGCAACAACCAGTTTGTTTTCGTGGACCTTTTATTTCTTCTCCAATTTGGCTTAGGGTACGAGATCCACACCCTAGGAGGGGTGTCTTGGGGACCACGCATAAACTATCAAGGACTTGGCCATACGGAAATGGCCGGTCACGCTTCAAACATGTCGGGCACCCATGCCTCAACCGTGT
Organism: Papaver californicum; assembly: GCA_023531435.1. NCBI lineage: Eukaryota > Viridiplantae > Streptophyta > Magnoliopsida > Ranunculales > Papaveraceae > Papaver > Papaver californicum. The sequence continues at coordinate 11,667,467 of JAJJMC010019063.1, forward strand.
ACCTCGAGGCCTCTTGCATAGTATATACCTCATGCTGAATGTCTTTCGTCGGGCTATGATTCGTCGAGAAGCGGTGAACCACAACCCGACGATATTCAACGAAATTTAGGTCTTAGATGCCTCTTCCCTTTGGCGGATGAGGTCTTATCAGCCTCCTAATGAGGTTTTAACCGCCCCCTCGTAGGTCTTACTCAGTGTGCCTCTTGCCTTAGGCAAAAGATCTTAGAACCTCACGACATAATGTGTCATAGGTATTATAAGTTTGCCTCTTGCCTCTTGGGCGAATTGAAGGTCTCATATTTTGACTGCCCTTGCCTCGTAGGAAGCTTTCAGATCACATCATGTGGGGTTCCATCCTGTAACGCAGGTTTTATGAATTTTAATGTACTTATTTTAAGTGTCTCATCGTACCTTCTTCGAGAATCTTCGTCATCAGCTTTATGGATAATATTTTTTGATGTACTTAGGATTCCATGGATGATCCAACTTCTGTCCTTCATGATCCACCAGTTCGTACGCTCCACTACCAACAATTCGCTTCACAATATATGGTTTTTCCCATGTTGGTTCCAGCTTTCCTCCAGGTCCTTTTTGATGGGGATGTATTTTTCGCAAGACCATCTCGCCTGGCTCGTAGTCTCGCATCCTGATTTTTTATTATATTATCTCGTAAGTCTCCTGTGATAATTTTCTATGTGGTGCAATGCTCTTTCTCGATTCTCCTCCAAATCATCCAACTTGGATAATATATTAGATCTGAAGTGAGATTCTTAATCCATGCCTCTCTTTTTGTTATCGGTATCATGACTTCCGTGTGGAGGACCGCTTCTACCCCATACGTCAAATGGAACGGAGACATCCCTTTTGCACTTTGTTGGGTCATTTTGTATGACCATAGTATTGTACAATTCTTCGCACCATTCCTTATGTTTCCGATCCAACTTTTTCTTCAGATTGTCTGCAATAGTTTTGTTTGTTGCCTCAGCTTGTCCATTACTTTCTGGATATATCGGGGTTGACTTTCCTTGTTGAATCTTGAAGGCGTTGAATAACATAGCGATGCTTTCCCCTTCGAATTGCTTCCCATTGTCCGAGAAAATTTCTGCTGGTGTGCCAAACCAGCAAATAATAGGCTCAAACAAAAAAGTAAATACATCTTTCTCTCCAATGTTTTTAATGGTTTCGCTTCTACCCATTTGGTGAAGTAATCTGTAGATTCGATCAAATACTTACTTTGCTTTGATCCTGGAACTAATGGCCTAACAATATCAACTCCCCATTTTGCGAATGGCCATGGGCTAAGCACCGAATGCAAAGTTGTCATTGGATCATGAATCTTCTTACCAAATATCTGACACGCTTCGCATCTCTGGGTTAATTCCTTCGCATCATTATGCATATAAGGACAGAAGTATCCTTGAGCCTTTTCCTTTTGTTCCAACGATCTTATGCCACTATGATTTTCCGCATCTCGATAATGTATAGCTTTTATGATTTACATTCCTTCTTCTTTAGATAAGCATCACAGCAATGACCCATGAAAATACTGATGATACAAAATGCCTTCACACAGTTGATAGTTCTTAGATTTACTTTTGATTTTGTTAACTTGCAACCTATCTCGGGATAGTTTTCCTTCGCTCAGATATTCATGAATTAGGATTCGCCAATCATCCACTCCTTTATCGTCGCCCATGTTTATTGCCAATGTCTGTATACTTTCTACCACATGTTCTTCTGATGGATATCGTAACCATTCTACTTGCACCGAAGTAGTCTCAGGATCACTCATCAATCACGAGACGAAAGCCAATGCATCAACCAATTTATTATCCTTTCGGAAGATGTGTCGCCACTTGATATTCGGAATCTGAGATGCATAATATCTTGCCACTTTTTGATATCTTATCAGTGAGGGGTGAAATGTTTAATATCTTCCTTCTATCTGCCTAACCACCAACTGTTAATCACTTGTAAGCCTGATGTCATCAAGTTTCATTTCAATTTCCAATCTGAGTGCTTGTATTACTACTTCGTACTCAGTCTCATTATTAGTTGCCAGAAATTCTATCCAAAATGATCGTACGATCCTTGTACCTCCTGGTGAAGTAAATACTATGCTAATTCCTTTCATTTCCTGTTTGGGGACCCGTCAGCATATATATCCCATATACTCGGATGATCTTCTTTAAGAAAATCTTTGGGATCTGCGAGATCGTCCTCCAAGTTTAGCATGTCTTCTACATTTTCATCTTCTTCTAAGGGGAAATCGGCAATAACTTGAGATTTGACAGATGTCAATATTCCATATTCTATGCCAAATTGTTCTATTTGCGTTCCACTTCGACACTCTTCAAACTCGTTGAGAACTTTTTAGTACTGACTCAATAGGTGTCTTCGTCATTACTTTGATAGGATAATCCTGGAAGTAGGTTCATAGCTTCTGAGTCGCATATACTAATGCCAATATCAACTGCTCAATCTTCGTATAGTTTCTTTCTGCTGACCCAAGTGTTTTGCTGATGTAGTTTATTGGTTTTTCGTCACCTTCATCCGTTCAGACCAATACTACGTTGATGGCATCCGAAGTTGCCGTGAGATACACCAAGAGTTGTTCCCCTAGTTCAGGTATTTGTGACACTAACAACTTCGCCAAGTATTCTTTAATGTTTTGAAGTGCATGTTCATAATCCTCTGTCCATGTGAATTTCGCTCTTTTCTTTAATGTGTCAAAAAATGGCTTGCATTTATTCTAAGATCTAGCAATAAATCTTCCCAAAGCTGCAAGCTTCCCATTGAGATTTTGCACGTCCTTCAACGTTGCTGGTGATGGCATGTCCCTGATTGCTTGTACCTTTGCTGGATCAACTTCTATCCCATTCTTTGACATTATATATCCCAAGAATTTTCCCGAAGCTACACCAAAGACAAACTTCGCAGGGTTGATTTTCATTTTGAAGTTGCACATTTGATCAAAAATCTCCTTTAAATCTCATACATGATCTTCATACTTTTTACTTTTCACCAACATATCATCTACATATGCTTCCAATGTGGAATACAACCACCAAGCAAATAATTTCTCTACCATCCGATGGTAAGTAGCCCCTGCATTCTTCAACCCAAAAGGCATTCTTGTGTAACAATATAAACCTCTTGGAGTAAAGAAATAAGTATGCCCCTGATCTTCCTCGGTTAGCGGTATTTGATTATAACCTAAGTACCCATCCATGAGAGAGAGGATTTCGTATCCTGTTGCTGATTCAACTATTTGAGATATATCTGGCAGAGGGAAACTATCTTTTGGGCAAGCCTTGTTTAAGTCACTGAAGCCAATACAAATTCGTATTCCTCTATTTTTCTTCGGAATAATTACCATGTTTGCAATCCATTGTGGATATTTTGCGGGCTTTATAATTCCTGCTTCGCTCATTCTTTTTTGTTCTAGTTCAATTGTTTCATGATAGACTATTGTTAGTTTCCTGATTCTTTGTTTGAAATGCCTTGTCTTTGGGTCGATGTCCAACCTGTGACAAGCTACCGAAGGATCTATTCCTGGCATGTCCTCTATCTTCCATGCGAATACGTCAACATACTCTCTCAATAAATTTTCCAACCTTTTTCTCTCACTCTCGCTTAGCTTCGTATCTATCTTAACCACCTTCGGCTCTTCTTCAGATCCCAAGTTTACATCTCGAGTAGGTTTTGCCGCTATGAATTTCATCATTGTCTCTCCGAGGGGAGTTGGGCCCTTTAAATGCTATGTTGACGAACCTTCCTTATTTGTATCATCACTGCGAAAGTCTATTTTCTCTTGCCGCATTTACTTCATACACCTGCATTTCTTGTTCTTTCTTGTTCTCTTTAGCTTGTTTATTCTTTAACCTCTTTTCTTCATTGATCTTATCAGCTTCTTCCTCAGATTGGAAAACATCCACTTCATTGTAATACTTTGCTACGGCAGGATCTCCTTTTACTTCAGCCACCCTATCGGGTGTTGGAAAATGAAAACATTTATGATATGTGAAGGTTATTCCTTTAATTCCATTGACCCATGGTCTTCCAACAATCGCACTATAAGGTGATTCAAACATCAACTACACAGAAAGTAGTTATTGTTTCCAACTTTCCAAGATATACTACCAAGGTGAACTCTCCCTTCGGCCTTGAGGGTGCCCCATTGAATCCGTAAATGTTGTAGGTTGACGGGATAAGCACAGAATCTGAGAAGTTCATTCGCTTGAATGTACTGTAGAAAAGAATGTATCTGGTATCCACCCAGACTTTTTCCACTGCCCATTTGTTCATTTTCAAATTGACCACTAAAGGATCCGTATGCGATTTCCTATTCTCAGGTACTTCGGATGCTGAAAATACGATTGGTTGTTCCATCAATTTCTCCAAGGGATGTGCTTTCTCAACACTGGAGATCTCTTTTCCATGAGGTTTCGCTTATGCACCCTGCCCATGATGTTAATGTGGAAGTTTGCCTCAGTCCTCGACGAATGAATGATTGAATTGCATCATAAGAAATTGGTTCCTCGTTCAGTCTCAATTCTATGCATTCATGGCACCTATAGTTCCGCTCGTAATGGTGGTGGAGGTGGTAGATATCCCAACAACTCTTGAAGTTTTCCCTGTTCTATCAACTGTAATACCATCCTTTGCACATTCCTGCAATTGTCAGTAGTATGGACATGGAATTGATGATATTCACAAAATTGATTACTATACCTGGAGGGGGGTGGTTCCACCCCTTTATTGGGTGGGTACGGGATACTTGCAGACTCTGTTATTTTAATATATCGTAAGATCACCGATAGTTGTGCATTCAATTTAGGTAGCCTTAGGTCTTCAAATCTGGGAGAATTTGGTATCGTGCACCAAATCTTTGATTATCAAATCTGCCTCGGCGAGAAGGATGCTCCTATTGTCTCTGGAATCTCCTGGTATCATTGTTCGCCTAGTCCCTTCTTGATCGTATACCTTGTTGAGGTAATCGTCGTTGCTCTTCCCGATAAATATCTATGTAGTCTACCTGTGGTACATCACCAATTGCATTTGTGTTTCGCTGAGTTGTTATCGAACTTCGGAAAATGGTCTCCTTCGTAACTACAGGTTGCGAAGCCGCCTCTCTTTATATCTCCTCCAGAGATATATATTTCTCTTGAAACTCCCGAAGTTCTTGCAAGGTTAGCGCATTCTTGTTCTTGAATATGGCCATATACAGCAGATAAGTTGGGAACAACGTATTTACGAAACCCCTAACCAAGTTTGTTTCAGACTCGTAATCCATAACTTCGCTATACAATGTCCTCCACCTATTTACTAGGCTTGGCAGACTTTCACTTGGTCTTAGATTCAAGCTGAATAATTTTTAAACTCCCGGTCTCAGCATTTGTTGTGCATGTAGGCTGCTAGAAACAATTTTTCCAATTCTCGGAATGACGCGATTGAGTATTCTGGAAGTGCATCAAACCATGCCAATGTCTCGCCTTTTAAACTTGCCGGAAAGTATTTGCACATCACGTAATCTTTATGTTCCCATTGCAGTAACGATCGTTGATATGCCTTAATATGTTGTATAGCGTTCCCAGTTCCATTGAAGATGCTTCCGAAAGTTGGCATTGTGCATTTAGGTGGAAAGGATGCATACATGATATCTACACTGAAAGGTGATCGTTTCGCCTCTACTAGTGCATCCGTCAATTGTTGGCCCTTTCCGTTGTTCTGGAAACCTTGAATCATGGATCTCATATGTTTTAGCTCCTTCATCACCTCTTGATTCACATATGTCTCCTTGGATCTCTTCAACTGATGTTCCTTTTTTTCTTGACGCTTTCTCGTATCACCATCTTCATGGATATCCATACGTTTTCCTTTTCGTTTCTTATTTGAATCTCGGTACTTGTGCTTATACGCTACTGATGACTCTGACTTCTCAGGAATTTCTTCCTGTAATTTTAGGTTCTGCTCTTCTAGTTCTAAATTTTTCTATTCGTAATAGCTCCCGATCCTAGGCTAATTTCTTCTTTGCCTCTCTAATTTTTGCGAGCTTAGCTTTCATTTCTGTCATTGTCAACTCTTGCTCATCATCATACTGATCCCCATCACTAGACACGTGGGATGCTTCTCTGGCTTCTTCCTCGTTAATATTTCGTAGCGAAACAATTAGCTCGTGATCCATTCTTCTTTCTTCCTCAACAGTCCTTCCTTCTATCTTGTCCACTTGACGGTCTTTTCTTTGGTTCACTACATTGTCGCTCCTTACCTTAGTACTTCTTCTTTGGACCTCTCTTTCTTCTTTTGACACCATCGCTGCTCACTATGGTTTCTGCACAATAAAAATGATGTTTATGTATTCCTTTAATGAGTTCCTATCAGTGGCCCCCACGATTCACTATATTGAATGTGGATCCAATGATTGTGATTAGAAAAATTAGGTTTATAAACTCTAGATCTGACAACCGCCTATCAATACTAAATGTTTAACATAACCAATGATTTTTTGCAGTAGATCCTAGGTAGATTCTAAAAAGATCACCTAACTATTTATGATTTATCCGCTAAAAATAATACTTTTCGAGAATAAATTCCTTTTGATGTAGACTTTTACAAAATGATTTTTCCTATATATTCCTGTGAAGCTCTAAACTTCAAGATATCAAGATGTTACTCAAAACTATGATTTGTTCTTTGAAAAATCTCAAATATTATGAATCTCTCCTTCTTAGATTACTGTTTTTCTAGAGACTTGCTCTTAGAAACTCAGATCTATTTTATTTATTTTTTACGTTTGAAGCTATAAAACTCTAGATCTAACAAAAATATATATATATATCTATTAAAATTGAAACAGACCATTATGAGACCTCTTGATTTTTAGAATAAAAGGTAAAATAAATCCAAGACCTCCCTGTTTCTAGCGCTAAAATGTAGTTGCAGGAAATCCCACAACACACCCAAGAATAATTCTAAGGTTCTCCTTTATGTTTTCCACCTGGATCTTATGATTAAAACTCTCTTACAACAATAAGGAACAATTAACACAAGAGATTTGCGTGGTTCAGTATTAAAACCTACGTCCACGGAAGGGATTTCGCTATGATTTGATGATGGTTACAAGTGCTTATAGATTTACATAATAGTCTCTCTCTTACTCTCCAACATAATTGATCAACCCTGATACAGTTATTCACAGGCTTATTTATAGCCAAATCATAAAATTAGGGTTTGGTTCACAAGTCCTCGGACACTATTTGCTTAAAGTACATTTTGCTTCGGACATGGCTGGCTTCACCGAGACTATCTTATTGTAGCTTGTTTAGTGATGCTCTTTGCTTCGCTAGGACTTCGCTTCGTTGGTAGATTCGTCTAATTAGCCTCTCAATAACCATTGTCGTTCTCTCACTCCTCATCTAATAATATATTTTCATATGTCCTAACAGCTAATCAGACAACTGATGTGACCGCCCTGTTCGTGCATTAAATGACCCAACTGTCTAATTCAAACTTAACCGTCGATTCTCTGGTAGTGCTTTCCACGCGTAGTATTTGGTGGAGATCCATATGTTGTCTGAGTATCACTTTAGTGTTTACTCGAAATACGCTTCCCTCGTGCTTATGTGTTGAGATCCGAACATGTGGAGAGATGATTTTCTGTCCCCACAGGTGAAAAATTCATTTTCACCTTTTTTTGGGGTGAAATTTTACGTTTTCACCCTTATATTTGAATGAAATTTTTTTTTTCGTCTTTTTAAAATTAATTTTTTTTGTTTACTATTAAAAAATTCAATTTTTTTTAATTTTCACCTTTTCATTCGAGGAATAAATTATGTTTTCACCTTTGATTTTCTATTGGGTGAAAACTAAAATTTTCCGACAAATTAATAGATGTGAAAAATTAAAATATAAAAAGAGACGTGTAAAAAAATATAAATAGTTTAGAGAGTTTAAAAGGAATTATTTTAAGAAATTTGCTTAGGGATTAGGATTTATGATTTTTTTTTTAAATGGAATTAATTTATTTTAGTTAGGTCAAAGGATACTTTTATAAGTTCTATTTTAAAAAATCATAATTTTTTTATATATAAAATCATAACGGTGGGTCTTTGATATACAAAATAAAATATATGGACTAGAAAAAAAGTTCTCATATCTAATTGTATAACCCGGCGGGTGGGTACCCAGATTTGGTGTCAGACAAAAGACCGAATGATAGTTAGCTAGCTACAAGTTAATGATTACTAATATTGTACGAGTACCGGTTGAGCATTTCTCCGGGCTATTCAGGAAACTCATGTGCCTGAAATTTGATTAAAAAAAGAATAAATATTCTCGGCAATGAGGAGGTACCTCAATGTGGGCGGGCTAATAAGTAGACAGTTTTTTGTTCAATCGCCATTTGGGTTGCTTTATTCTAAAAACAGAATGGCTTACTCATAATATATGGAGAAATTTTGTGTTTGGGTCGTAGGTTTTGGTATGGTAGAGTGTTTGGTCGTAAATTTGTCCAATGGTGTGTTTGGGTCGTAAGACCGTCAGTCAACATGGTCAAACTAACCGGCCGTTAGTCCAAAAAATTACAAGTTTGCCATTCCGTTAAGCTACCTTAATCAGTCGTTTTCTTGTCAAAAATTCGGCAAAAAAAAAAAAAAAACGCCAAAAATTCGGCAAAAAACGTCAAAAAATCTCTGTAGCCTTTGAAAAATCCAAAAAATCGCCAATTCCTCTCTGTTGCCTTTGCTTATTACGGGATTTTGAGTTTTTTTTTTAACTTTTAACAAATTTGTGTTAAATATTTACTAGAACCATTGCATTCACCACCATAACAAGAAAACTTAACAAAAAACACATTGGCATCACAACAAAATAAGATTTTTAAGGATTTAAACAAGTTATACAATTGTAGAGTAGAGTATTTGGTTTGACAAGACAAGCAACAAAGTTAAAAACTGCTAGGAGAGTTTAATTGCAGTAGTTTAAAGCTTAATTGAGATAAGTAGATAGCCAATAACAAAAGTAACATACCTAATACCATTTAACCCCAAAAGTAGAATTGTTGGTTTTCTTTAGATGTGGTTGGTCTTGATTGTGCCCCAAAAGGGAAGCAGGCCTTGTTGATGTAGTAGGCTATTGTGTGATTGTAGATGCCTGAGATGATGCATGAGATGATTGAGATGCAGTAGCACTATGGTGGTGAATGCAATGGTTCTAGTAAATATTTAACACAAATTTGTTAAAAGTTAAAAAAAAAAACCAAAATCCCGTAATAAGCAAAGGCAACAGAGAGGAATTGGCGATTTTGCCGATTTTTTGAATTTAAAAGGCTACAGAGAATTTTTGACGTTTTTTTGCCGAATTTTGGCGTTTTTTGCCGAATTTTTGACCAAAAAACGGCTGAACATGGGTAGCTTAACAGAATGACAAACTTGTAATTTTTTGGACTAACGGCCGGTTAGTTTGACCGTGTTGACTGACGGTCTTACGACCCAAACACACCATTGGACAAATTTACGACCCAAACACTCTACTATACCAAAACCTACGACCCAAACACAAAATTTCTCTAATATATGAGATCTTTCCGATACACCACATTAGCAGTTTTCATCTCCTGTGCAGTTCTTTGGGAGAAGTACTGTACATTGATCCTCGGTCCTCCTGCTGACGGTTGTGCTTCGTCGACACAAATATCCTAATCCCCATTACGTAGCTCAGTTATGCCTATGCCTGGTTATTTGGTTCTGCAAAATATAGTCCAGAACTTTTAACTTCCCTTTAGATGTGGCCACTACTGATGATTTCCGGACATTATTTATAGGCAACTCAATTGTTCAGTTGGGTCGGCGTCATGTGCCGAAAATTGGACATGAACCTGCAGAATTTTTTAATTCATCTACTCCCATTCTGACCTGAACACCATGGAATATCCGAGTCTCGTTTTGCACCCTCTTATTTCTCATTGGTGAAGTAAGTCATCACAGTGTGCAAGCAAACTTAGAGATTTCGAATCTAAAAACCTCATCGCAGAGGAATTTCTGGAAAAAGAACTAATTGGTAGGTGAAACTCGATAAATCAGTAATCTTGATAGTGTATGCTAGCTTTAGAAGAAGGAGTAATATCGATTAGAAGAAGGGGTAATATCGAAAATCTGCATTAGGGAATGTAAGAAGGTGCACTTCTGAGTGTCTGAAAGAGAAGAGATTATAGGCCAGTTTACAAGATTTTGTCAAAAAACGGTGTATAAAACTGACTTAAGATGTTGGCTCCGTTATAGGGAACAGTAAACTGATTTCCTTTCTGACACCAACTCAAGATTGTTTAGGAATCTTATTTTGTAGCTATATTAGGAACTTGTTCTCTGTTAAAGACTTGTATTTCTAGGCAGATTCTTGTAATTATTAACCTACAAAAAGGAGTCATGACCCTTTGGTTTTAGCATCATGTGAATTCTGAGAGGCGTGAGACAAACTTTAAAGTTGTAACAAAATCAGGAGCAGCAGCAGCGAAAGACTCGTGTAAGCTTCTATATTTGTCATCTGGCTTTGTTTTTAAGTTGAGGTTCTGAAAAATTAATTTCAATTGGTTTTGTATTTTGGTTTCCTGCTTATACTTTTTGAAACCATCTTGGCAGAAACGTGGACATAAAAAGAAGAGTCTGATGGATACAACGAGTAAAGATCAGTGCCAAACCCATCCAGTAAGCTAAGCTCCTGCTGTATCGTTTTCATTTTGGGTTTAAGTTGATGGTGAGTAATTGTCACATTCAATTTCTGTTTTTGATTCTTATACATTGGAACAAATTTGCAGGAACAACAAGAGTCCACCACAATAACTGAGAAAAAAGATCACTCTGTAAGCTAATACCACCTATCATATGTTTTTCTTTCAACTTGATGCTGTAAGAATTTCAATTTCATGCTTGAATTAGATGTTTAAATCCCTTACATACTTTACAACAGCTTGTGCAGGAGGAAGCTCCCATAAATTTTAATCAGCCCACATGGGAAGCTCGGGTGGCTGAGAAGTTAAGCTAAATTATATATACATCTTTCTCATTTATTAAGAATATTATCAGGTTCCCATTCTCATCATCCGCATCCTTGTCATGTTTTTTTTTTAAAAAAAAACGGGGGGGGGGCTCTTCAAAATTGCATAAAAGTTCCCAAATTAAGGTATTGTCTGCAAATATGTTACGAACCTTTCTCAAACTATATTGATATTTTTCTTGCTTAGTAGTAATTAATGAAGCATCTCTTAACAATTCTGTGGATATATACTTTACTTTTTTAACAGTGCGGATGGTACTGTAAGGTACAAGCTTATTCCTACAAGATATTATTGGTTGAAGATGATTCTTGACGATTGGGGAACCAATGATGACGAAACTATAGCTTGTATTAAAGCCGCCCGTCCGCCGCAGTTATTTAGAATTGAAGTCTGTGGTTCTCCTCTGGGATATAGGGTTATTCTACGTGACTGTACGAGGAGTCCTATTCTTGTTTTATCTAGGATTTGGGATACTTATGTTTCCCCGTTCTATCACGAGTTGGAAGGAGTGTCTTTAGGTTTGAAGCTGGCTATAAAATATAAACTTTCTTTTTCTTTTGATCGGAAAAGAGGATATTCATTGAAAAGAGAAGGCACTTAAAAGGAGTACCTCAACCCAATGAATACAAATGTGAGCAAAAACAACTATAAAGTGTAAAAATAAAATCAAGAGTAGCGAAATAAGGAATCCCATAGAGCGATCACCATATTTGCCGTTAGGCCTAACATCCTTGTGTTTGATTCGGTCCAAAAAAACGCTTGAAGTTTAACGTTTCTAATGAAGGTTACCAAACTTCTCGTTTTGTTTTCAAATACTCTTGCATTTTGCTCTTTCCATATGCACCACCATATTGCGACCGGTATGTTGTTCCATATTCGGCTAAGTCTTTCGTCTCCCCAATTAAAGCTCCAAGATTTAACATTCGTGGTGACATTCGAGCTATAAGTCCAACGACTACTAAAGCCTTCCGCAAAGTAATCCCAAATTCTCTGGGTCCTCCAACAATCATAAAATAGATGCGAGTTATTTTCATCATCTTCGCCATAAAAGCAACATAAGCTAAAAACATCCATATCCCTTCTTCGTAATTTATCCTTTGTCATTATCCTATCATGAGAGAGTAGCCAAAGAAAAAAATTGGTTTTGTGAGGGTATTTACGGTTCCATATGACGTCGGTTGGAAAAGTAGACTCACCTTGATCTTCTTCATTCCTAATACCATCCTTGACCGTGTAATGACCATGATCATTTCAGACCCAAAGACGGCTATCCGGGACGCCTTCTTGAATAGAGATGGAAGAAAGAAGATTTGATATGGATAAAACTTCACTTGAAACGGCTTGATAGTATCTTTGTCTAGACATAAACTTCCATCTCAAGCCACCATCAACCACTTCATACACGCTTGCCACCACAAACTCCTTAGTCCTTGAAGAATTGTAAGCCAAAGGAAACAAATCACATAATCTACCTTTACCGAGCCAATAATCTTCCCAAAATCTAGTTTCCTTGCCCGCACCTATCTTAAATCTAATATTTTTGTTGAAGTTCTTGAGCTCTTTATATATATTATACCAAAACCTTCCACCTTTTGATACTTTTGGTTGGAAGGTTTCCCATCCGAAAGTAATTTCGTCAATTTTTTTAACTATAATCTTCCTCCACAATAAATCTTTCTTTAAGAAAATATAAACTTTCTTATTTCAATTTTAATTGCGTTTCTGAAGATGTTGCTGAGTACGTTACGCATAGTTGGGGATGGAAGTACAGATGTGGTTGTCCACCAAGAGATAATCCCAGAGAGAAAAAATATTATTGTTTTGAATGTTCAAAGAGTTTATTAGATGAAGTAGGTGAAAGGCAGAACGCTGACAAATTTTACCACTTATTGATGAAATCTTTTATGATGCTTTGGAGTTCGCACTTGAAGGTTACCCAGATTTACATCTGTCTCCTATTAAATTGTCAAGTGCTAAAGCTGTTTGGCACTTGGCGAACTCAAGAATAGACCAAGAGGTGAGAATACATGAAAGTGAGGAAGATGAAGTATTAGCCGAGATTCTCTATAAAGAAGTTTATGGTCACGGATCCGAGGAGGAGGTGATGTTGCAGCGACAGCAGCTGATGTTGCTGAAACGACAGCGGAAGATGCAGAAACAACTGAAGCAACTGAATCTGACTGGATAGTGTGTTAAGAATGTGCTTGTTGGAGACGGTAATACCTAATTGACTGGTCAGTTGCAGTCTTGGAAGATGTCAATTCATTTTGTACCCGTGTTTTAGATGCAACTACATCAAATATAAATGATAATTGTCTAACTTATAAGCTTGTTTGTTATGAATATTTGGGGTGCTCGGAACTTGAATCTGATAGTTTTGGCAGTTACGCATTGCTGCAAGCTAAACATCCTCGCTGATCTGTCTGAACTACTAATTTAAACTCCAAAGTAACACTTGGTTATAAATTCAGTGCGTCTTTTGACTTGGTTTACTTTTGATGTGCCGGGGCAGTTACCTCAATGTTGTGCACTATTGTGGGGAAATGTTAAAGCTGCGTATGACTTATTAATTTTCCTCTTACACTCACCAGGAGAGACGATTTATGGTTCAAACCTTGTGTTAGTCCTTATCCGTCTAGCTTTTCATTCCCAATTTAGTGTTTTCATCAAAAGTTACAAGAACAAAGTTTTCGAATTTAATTTACTAAGTTCCTCATATTACAAGATTGGAGATCTCTATCAACATGAAAGAAAGACCGTGTTCCAGAAACTTTGGCGGTTAGATTGACATGTGATCATAACCCGATAAACGAAAGAAAATGCAGAGGGCGGCATGACAAGATATATATGGTAGAAAAAGTATTCCAGTACTGGCGCATATAGTTTTATTGGTTTATTGAATGCTCTAGCAAATGTGAAAAACATAAATCAGGAATGTATCGGTCAGACATTACTATTGCATCTCCAAGCACATGAATATTATAATGGTCAAATTAATGAGTTACTGATTTATAAACTTCACGCTAAAGCACGGACTATATCAGGCACATTCAATTACTCTTTGGGTTTGAACGTATAGAGATCAATTGAATGGCATAGCTCATACTATCATCCAAAGTTCAAATGGTTTGGTTTTGAATTTTTTGATTATTGAACGAGTTGGAATCAATTAAATGTAGAAGAAATCAAACGAAATCACGTATCTTCATACTTTTTGTTAAAGTTTGCAGGCATCCAACTCAAAACCAATTGGCAATGAGTGGAGTGGCCCTTTCATATTATATTTGTGGGACTATTATCCTTCACACGCCTCCTCACGTGTAGGGCACTCTCTGTGGGCCTCTAACACGTGAACATTATATGTACGGGTAGCCGTTGGGCTTACTCTCGTACGGGTCTGGCTCTGATACCATGTTAAAGTTTGCGGGCATCCAACTCAAAACCAATTGACAATGAGTGGAGTGGCCCTTTCATATTATATTTTAAGTTTATCACAGGGATATTAGCAATATGGGACTATTATCCTTCACACTTTTAACTATCATATTAACCATACATATTGCTTCACGCATAATACTACTAATTTATGTACATAAAATCAAATAACTATGACCAGGAATGGGCTATCACCAAACCCTTCTTAATATTAACACTTGCATATGTATGATCGTCAAACTCTATTATGTAGCCTATCTAGACATTAAGCTGGCCAATGACACCAGTATTGGTACCCTTCCTATGATGAGTAGTATCATCAGAATACCATCCATGTTTAGTTTCATCATATGTTTCACCATCACCCCACAGTGCATAAGCTTCTTCACCATGTGCAGCATCGTCTCCAACCAACAATTGTTCCTCTGGCATTCGCAGTGGGATAACTAACCTTATTAATAAGCATATAATTGTCGTAACAATGATGTTCAAAGCAACGATAAAACCAGCCCCAGCAAGCTGTTTAACGAGTTGCATTCCGCCTGATCCTCCGTAAATTGCACCCCTAGAGTTTGTGACGGGTAAGAAAAGGGCAGATAATTCAGGCTCTGCAAACAAGCCGGTCATGATACCTCCAAGAATACCAGCTACAGCGTGAGTATGGAAGACACCGAGGGTGTCGTCTATTGTTTGAAGTAAACTACATCTTTTGTGAACAATCATCATGGTGAACCATGGAATACTTCCTGAGAGAACCCCCATTACAATAGCTGCCCATCCTTGAACTAGACCTGAAATAAATTGTACCAAACAAAGAATTCATTTTAATCAACACTGAGCAAATTTCAAAAGTGGCTACTTAGAAATGAAATCGATGAGTTTGTAATGTAGTTACGCCTACAGTTTACAAAGAGTTCTAAAATTCAAGACGAAAATTGCCATGTCACTGACTCATTGTTGTCTCATATATAGACCACCAAATTGTAAATGTGGAATCCCAAGTGAAACAAAATTCTTAAATCATTTGCAACATATGAGTGAAAAAACAAAAAACAACAATAGTTATAAGATTGGAAATGAGATGCAGGGACGGAGTTAGAGTTTTACCTGCACCAGGAGTAATGCACACAAGACCAGTGATCATTCCCTGAACAGCGCCAATAACTGAAGGTTTCTTAAAAAAGATGACATCCAAACATGTCCATATAAGAGTACTTGTTGTTGCACAAATGTTTGTGTTCAATATAGCCATGGATGCCAGTACATTAGCAGCATATGGAGCACCGCCGTTGAAACCTGCCCATCCCATCCAAAGTAATCCTGCTCCGGTCAATGTCATCAACACATTGTTTGGTGGAAAACTCTCTCTGTCTTTCTTCAATCTTGGACCCACCTACAAAATTACCACAAAAAAAATAAGTAAACCATAAAAGGGTGCACGCAAAAGTCTGCTAGAAATGCAAATCACTAGAAAAAATGAAAGGCGAAAAACACACTACTTGCTGTTGGAATTAAAAGTGATTTATTACCAAAAAATTGTTTTGTTACCTAATTTATCTTGATGGGACCAAAGGGTCACTAGCCTATATTAGGGTGGAAATAACAAATCCACTTTTCACTTCTATGTGAATGAGAAACCTTTGGTTTGTCCTACATGGGATAAACCAAGGATGAAGTCCATCTATATTACCACTAAAGTTGCTTCTAAGGGAAAAGATTTGTGGATTGGACATGGACTAAGGGAATGGGCTAGTGGGAAAATTCGCACATGTGCGTGTATTTTTTGCATGAACCGGCGTGTGCCAGCGTGAGCCAGCGCATGCATGGCGTGTGCCTAGCGTGTGCCAGCGTGTGTCTATCAAGAGTCATTTTATTAAATTCATTTAAATTAATATTTGAATTTAATATTTTGAATTAAATGTTTGGAATTAAATATTTGAATTAAATATTTGAATTTATTATTTTGAATTAAAATTTTGAATTAAATTTCAGAATTAAATATTGAATTAAATATTTTGAATTAATTATTTTAACCATTTGAATTCCAAAACGGTTTTCTTCTCCTATAAAAGAAAAAGAAAAATCTCATTTTCATTTACCCCAGACGCAGCTACTATCCTGTCGTCTTTTCCCCTCTTCTCGCTTTGTTGTGCGCACTAGATTTATTTTTATCTTATTCTTCTGTTAAGTTCACAACGGGCCAACGAGTCTTGCTAACTGGGTTGGTATCAAGAGGTTTTATCCTGGATTCGATTTGCCAACTCTAAAAGGTATAGCAACACTTTTCTAAAGTGTACCTGGCAAATATCGAGTTAAGGGCAGTCTGTTGAACAGGCGACTCCTCTTA